>JASVEL010013623.1:0-39000 GCA_032618575.1 Nicotiana noctiflora
TGACGAGACTGTGCTGTACGAAGCCTCTCCTGGATCAACTTTGCTCTATCCAGAGCATCCTGGACTAACTCAGTCCCTATCAATCTAACCTCACCAGGCTCAAACCATCCCACGGGGATCTACACCGCCTGCCATACAATGCCTCATACGGGGCCATCTGAATACTCGACTGATAACTGTTGTTGTAGGCAAACTCAGCAAGTGGTAGGAACTCATCCCACGAACCACCAAAATCAATCACACAAGCTCGCAACATATCCTCTAGAATATGAATAGTGCGCTCAGACTGCCCGTCTGTCTGGGGGTGAAATGCAGTACTCAACTCAACCCGCGTACCCATCTCTCGCTGAAATGCTCTCCAAAACTGAGAAGTGAACTGAGTGCCTCTGTCGGATATGATAGACACTAGAACTCCATGCAACCGGACAATCTCCCAAATAAAGATCGTTGCCAACCGCTCCGATGAGTAGGTAGTACTAACTGGAATGAAGTGAGCTGACTTGGTCAGTCTATCCACAATCACCCATACGGAATCAAACTTCCTTGCCGTCCGAGGGAGTCCAGTAACAAAGTCCATGGTGATCCTCTCCCATTTCCACTCAGGAATAACAATGCGCTGAAACACGCCACCGGGCCTCTGATGCTCGTACTTAACCTGCTGACAGTTGAGGCATCGTGCTACATGTCTAACAATGTCCATTTTCATCTTTCTCCACCAATAGTGTTGTTTCAAATCTTGATACATCTTCGCGGCTCCTGGATGGATAGAATACCGCGAGCTATAGGCCTCCTCCAGAATCAACTCACGAAGGCCATCAACATTGGGCACACATATCCGGCCCTGCATCCTCAATACGCCGTCACTATCAATGGTGACATCTCTAGCATCATCATGCTGAACTCTGTCCCTAAGGACAGCCAAATGTGGATCATCATACTGGCGCTCACGAATACGATCATATAGAGATGACCGAGATACAACACAAGCCAATACCCGGTTGGGCTCCGAAATATCTAACCTCACTAGCCGATTGGCTAGCACCTGAACATCATGAGCAAATGGCCTCTCCTCAGCTGGAATATATGCCAAGCTCCCCATACTGACCGCCTTCCGGCTCAAAGCATCGGCCACCACATTGGCCTTCCCCGGATGATATAATATAGTAATGTCATAATCCTTCAGCAACTCAAGCCATCTCCGCTGTCTCAAATTAAGGTCTTTCTGTTTGAACATGTGCTGGAGACTACAATGGTCGGTATACACCTCACAAGACACACCGTACAAATAGTGCCTCCAAATCTTCAATGCATGAACAATGGCGGCTAGCTCCAAATCATGAACAGGATAGTTCTTCTAATGTGGCTTCAACTGCCGAGAAGCATAAGCAATCACCTTACCTTCCTGCATCAACACACAACCTATCCCCACTCGCGAGGCATCACAATAAACGGTATATGAACCTGAAGCTGATGGCAATACTAACGCTGGAGTTGTGGTCAAAGCTGTCTTGAGCTTCTGAAAGCTCTCCTCGCACTCATCCGACCACACGAATGGTGCACCCTTCTGGGTCAATTTAGTCAATGAAGAAGCAATGGGTGAAAATCCCTGAACAAACCGGCGATAATATCCTGCCAAGCCAAGAAAACTCCTAATCTCTGTAGCTGAGGACGGTCTAGGCCAACTCTGCACCGCCTCTATCTTCTTTGGATCAACCTGAATACCATCACGAGACACCACATGTCCCAGAAAATGCTACGGACTCGAGCCAAAACTCGCACTTGGAGAATTTAGCATATAGCTTCTCCTCCCTCAATCTCTGCAACACAATACTCAAATGCTGAGCATGCTCCTCCTGACTACGGGAGTAGACTAGAATGTCATCAATGAACACAATCACAAATGAATCCAAATAAGGCTTGAACACACTGTTCATCAGATGCATAAATGCTGCTGGGGCGTTGGTCAGCCCGAAAGACATCACAAGAAACTCATAGTGACCATATCGGGTCCTGAATGCAGTCTTCATAATATCCGAGTCCCTGATCTTCAGCTGATGATAGCCTGAACGAAGATCGATCTTAGAAAATACCCTCGCACCCTGTAACCGATCAAACAAATCATCTATGCGCGGTAGAGGGTACTTGTTCTTCACCGTCACTTTGTTCAATTGCCTATAATCAATACACATTCGCATGGAACCATATTTCTTTTTAACAAATAATACCGGCGCACCCCACTGGGACACACTAGGGCGGATGACACCCTTATCCAGAAGCTCCTGAAGCTGCTCTTTCAGTTCTTTCAACTCAGCTGGTGCCATCCGATAAGGAGGAACGGATATGGGTTGAGTGCCCGGCACCAAGTCAATGCCAAAATCAATATCCCTGTCCGGCGGCATGCCCGGCAGGTCTGAGGGGAATACATCTAGGAAGTCCCTCACAACAGGTACAGAATCAATGCTAGTGAGACTCGACTCCCACATCTCTCACAAAAGCTAAGTACGATAAACACCCTTTTTCAACCATCTTCTGAGCTTTTAAGAACGAAATAACACGGCTAGGGATGAAATCGGTAGAACCCCGCCACTCGATCTGAGAAATACCAGGAATGGCCAACGTAACTGTGTTAGCATGACAGTCCAATATAGCATGGTACGGAGACAACCAGTCCATACCCAATATAATATCAAAATCCATCATCCCCAACAATAATAAATCTGCCTGGGTCTCCAGACCCCCAATAGATATAACACAAGATCTATAGACGTGATCCACAACAATCGTATCACCCACGGGGGTGGATACATGAACAGGTAAGTCAAGACTACCACGAGTCGCACCCAAATGATGCGCAAAATAAGAGGACACGTATGAATATGTGGACCCTGGATCAAATAGAACCGAGACATCTCTGTGACAGACAGAAATGATACTTGTAATCACCGCATCGGAGGCAAGTGCATCATGACCTGAAATTTTGCAGGCACATCCAAAATCACCTAATGGAGCTACTGCAACTATCGGAATTCCATTCCAACTCCCGGATCAAAATCTCACCTACCGTTCGGATTTCGCCAAAATTCAACCTTAGCCAATTCAAGCCTATTTCTACACCGGCCTCTAAATTCAATTCCGATTGCTCCCCTAAGTCACAAATCACCTCCCGGAACTAACCGAATCATCAGAATCTGATTTCGAGCCCTCTAACCAAAAAGTCAACTCCGAGTTGACTTTCCTTATTCAAGTCTCCTTCAAAAAGGCTATATGCCTCATTTTTAATTCAATTCACTCCTAACTCACTCGATAGACTCTAACACTGATATAAAATCATAAAACATGCATTTACAACATAACGGGGTGGTAATTCTCGTGACAACGGGCCGGGTCGTCACACGTGATTCGTTTAAATTGCGAAAATCCTTTCCCATATCTCTAGAATGGTTCGACTCAATATACTTGTGTTTATTCATTGGTCAACAATCTAGCCTTCAACCCCTCAATAGCTCCATCAACTTTTTCGTTGACTTTATAGGCTTATTCGAAGCCCATTACTGATTTCCCTAGAGGAAGAGAGGCTCAGTTCCAAATAGCAAACTGTTCTAATGCTACAATCTCTTTTTTAGTGGCATGATTGAATTAGTTAGGGCAACCCATATGACTTTACTAAGAAAGAAATTTTGGGTAGAATGAGTGAGAACTTTCATCCTTAACTAATAACTAATAGCTCATGTTTAAGTCCTCAGAATTGAAAAGCACTTGGTAGAATATTCTTTCCTTTTTATCGATCCCGATGCAATCATTAAATGGTAAATGATAGCAATGTTCATCAAAGTATATAATTGAAATTCACATATATAATTCTAAATAATTATGAGGTCAGCTATGAAAATATTTATTATTTAAAGTTTGAGCCTCTATATTCTCACAAGGTAGGGGTAAAGTAATTAAGCGTACATATTATCATTTTCACACCCTACGATATGGAATAATATTAGGTATATTGTTATTGTTATCGCTATATTTTAAACTTATTTAAATTAAATAATTAATTTTATATTGGTTGCTAACATACTGATTCTTATCATGTGAGGAATATCATAGATTGATTAAATAAAATTTAAAATTTTGGGTGATTGATCAAGGGTATAAACACCCAAAATATGTAGTGGCACATTAAACATCCATAATTGTTCTTTAGTTAGAATTTCATTGCCAAAAAAATAAGTAAAAAGAGAAAGGCCAAAGGTCTTTATTTAAAGGTTATTAATTTCTTCTAATAAAACTAGGTTGATACAGCCCGTGCCAGCACGGGCCCAACACTATTTAACTTTGAACGATATTTAATTGCAAATAAATTAATGTCGAAGTATCGAATACACAATATTTCACGCTAAGGAATACACACAGAATTTACATATATTTAGACTAAAACATACATTGTTTGTATCCATAGGAGCATTACATTAAGGGATGTTTAAAGTGGCACAACATTTACAATATATATGACAACACTATTCACATATGCGATATACGACAATACTATTTACATATGCGGTCTTTAATTTTTTTCTGATAGTTCTTAGACAAAGATATCTGCAAACAAATAAATTTGTATGGTCATTAGTAAAAGTTAGAGTACATATGAAACAAAAAATTGAATCAAATAAAAAAAAGATTACACTTTAAGCATGACAACAAAAACAAAAGAAAATAGAAGTTGTTTGGTTTAATTATGTCAAAACAAAAAAACAATGTTACCACTTTTCAATCTCATATTCAAACACATCAACACCCAATACATGATTACTGCTGTTATTCCAATATAACAACAAAAGATATCCACCTTGCTGTTCTAAATCACATCAATGATATATTACATTATATGGGTCGTGATATTAATGAGTTCAATCTTGTTTCAGAAAATATTACATCTTCAAAAATGGAAAATAAAGCGAAGGAAGCATATTTCGAAAGAAACATCATTGTGAGTAACGAAGATTTGTTGTTACATAAAAAATTAAATACAGAACAAAAAATAGCATACGGCATAATCTTGCAAAGAGTTTTGCCAATGAATCAGGAGCATTTTTCATTGATGGTCCTGGAGGAAGTGGCAAGACATTTTTATATTGTGCCTTATTAGCAACTGTGAGATCTAAAGGATTTATAGCATTAAATTATTCCCCATTAATTAAATTTTTCTTTTCCTTTTCCTTTTTTTATTTCTACGATACATTTATTCTTTTTTTTTATTTTAATTATATTTTTATTCTCTTTCTTCTATTCCAAAGAGTTAATTTTAAATTTATATTAAATGATGTCTTTTGACATATTTAAATTATCACGTAAATAATAAGTAATATTAAACACTCAATATTATTATTTTGTAATAACTATAAGAGAAAAAAAGAGTAGCCTGGTGCGCTATGCGCGGGTTCGGGGAAGGACTGACCATAAGGGTCTATTATACGCAGTCTTAGACTACATTTCTGCAAGAGGTTGTCCACGGCTCGAACCCATGACCTATTGGTGACATGGCAGCATCTTTACCGGTTACGCCAAGGCTCCCCTTCATATAATAAATTTTACAAACTGAACCAGAACTAATGATTTATTGCATTGATGCACTCAACTATAATATACCTAAACTCTACCATTGTATAACAAAAAGTACACACTCACATTTTCTTATAATAAAAAAAGAAAAGAAAGTGTTAACTGGCTCTAAATTCTTATACAGTGTCAAAATTGAAACAGATTATGCAAACTAAATTCTACACAAAATAATAATAATAATAATAATAATAATAATAATAAATAAATAAATAAATACTCAAAATAGAAATAACTTGGTAAATTTGAAAGGACAGATTGCATCAAAAAAATTAAATTTTGAACCACCATCTCCTTCAATTCCATTAATTCTTGCTTTTAAAAATGGAGTATTTACTTCTTTCTGAACCAAACAACCAGAAATGGAGGAGAAAAGAAAACAAAAAATTGGACCATTTTGAAACCAAAGAAAATTAATAGAATTATTTTGCTTAAAACATCAAAAACATGGGAAAGGAAACCAAAAGAAATTGAATTGCTAAAGGGTATTCTGGTCATTTCAGCTTTAGTCTTTAATTTCTCTTAAAACACCTGTAGGCACTCGAATAGTGACAGCAACAAAGTAATTATGATGGGCGCTTGGGTTTCTATGTTGCTGGCTCAACGCGTGGACTACCCTGTAACGTCTGACCACTTCATATTATCAGTCATAACACTATCTCAAAGTTCCATCTCTCTGAACACCTCCATGAAATATGACAGATAGGTCACTCTCTATATCTTTGGAAGCTCGTTCATTACATTATATACAATCAGAGTCGTGTAAAAGAAGGAAAGGGATAGCCTCACATACCTTGTATATACTGCCACAACCTCAAGCTATGCAAACGTCACGACTCCTTAGTCTACAATAGGAGAAATGACACTATCGTTAACGTTTAAGCGTCGCAACTATTATGTACCAACCACAACCTATTTTGTGATGAAACGGACAAGCACCTCCCCTATTTATATGAATTCTCACATGTGAAAACAATCACCAAACAACCCAAACAACATCAATGTTAATCATATTAATCATATTGAACATCCCAAAACAGTCCACCAACCGATAAATAAAGTAAAAGATCAAAATTCATACTTCTGGTTCTTAAGTTATTATGGTAAGACTCTTAATAGTTACCAGCAACTTTCAGCTCCTTAAGATATCTTGAATATCATAACTTAAGCACAAAGCAGCATGGGAATAAAAAACGATGACGATGCTAAGAGAAAGAGTCACAACTTTGTCAAAAAAATTCATCACTCAATTCTCAGTGCTAAGACGGAAGTTAAATTCTTCTTGAATTCAATCTTTTCCGCAATTATTTTTAGTGCATGCATTATAAATGACATGTTTAAGTTCTTAATGTCTTACTGTTGATATCAATTTTTATTTGAACATAATTTCCAGGAATTGAGAGGAAGATGGATTGTTGCAGTAGATTCTCTTGGGTAACTTTGTCATTCATCAATTAAACCTAATAATCAGAAGGCAACAACATAAAAGTACTCACAAGATATGCCTTCATTATACCTTTTTTTTGGTTAAAAAAAAATCCATCAAAGGAGAACAAACACCCATAAATTGATTACATTCCAATAAAAGCAGAATTTTGATCCATCCAATTTCTAGAAGCTTACTTCTCCTTCCTGTGACTGATTATAGAAAATAAAGTTTAAGCTTGAACCACATCAGGATCCAACAAATAAGGAAACAGCAAAAAAAAACATCAAGAAAGAAAAAACACTCAATCATTAAAAAGTGATGTGATGATCAAAAATTAATAAGTAATAATAACAAAGGCAAAGTACCTGAACAAATAACATAAAAAAGACAGTCAAAGCAAAGAATGATAAAAATGAAGAAAGACCCTTTAATTTGGCCCCTGACCTCAACAGATGAGATGAGATTTTCTTTTTCTTTTTTTTTTCTTTTCTTCTTCGCAAAAGCAATTCCTTCACAACTTGCTGTCAATTTCCCCTCTTTTTTTCTCTCTATGTGAAAAAAATAGCTTAGCTTTTTCACAAGATTATCATTGATTAGGCAAAGAAAATAATAGGAATGAATAAAATTTGAAAGTGGGGTTTGTTTTTTTTTGGTGGACCTCGAGATGTTTTTGAATCTTTTGAAGAGAATTGAGGATTTTTAATTTCCTTAATCACCTTAATCTTAGCCGGTGCATCAAACTTTTCGAGCTTTACATCAAAGATGATTTTTCCTTCAGCCTTTGCTTCAGCAGCCGTTGGTCCAGAGGAAGTTCCAGAAGAACCTAATCCGGAAACAGCAGGGCCATATCAATTAAGACCCATTTTGTGCCATGTGGGAATAACCTCGCCGTGAAGCTTTTGCAGTTTCAAGGTTTCTACTTTCTTTTCTTAAACTCAATTAAAAGATGCTTTAGAAATTTAAATTTGTAAATTCGGCACTTACCAGAGAGATTTGAAGCACTTCAGAATTAGAAGCTCTAACAAAGATAAAAAGAGAACAGCGATGATGATGAGAGAAGAAAGCTCTGGGATTTGAGAAAAGTAGCACGTAGTATCTGAGCAGCGTTTAAAGAACTGAAGCACACATGTCGAAAGATACCACCACTATAATTACATGCTGACGCCGGCCGGCGTTTCATCAGAGCCGGTGGGCATGGAAGTGTTTCCGGTATCCTTGAATTTCTTGCCATTGGAGTTGTTGAACACTCTTCTTCATCTTCACACTCTTCTCTATTGGGATTTTTTGTGGCTATTGATTTCAAATTTGGCCGAAAGGCTATTCCTGCAATTACCCACATTTTTTTCTCTTCTTTGCTTCCATCTACTTGATGTTTCTTTGAAGATCCTATTTCTATTAACCAAAGCCCCACACAAAGAAAGAACTCTGATATCTCAAATAAAGTGTAAACCTAAAAGCTACACGTATCATTAGTTTAGCGAGAAAAAAATTTTGCAAACGAAATGACCTAAATGCCCTTAATTTTTGTTAAAATAACCTTAAGCAGACACGTCGAAAGTCTTTCTCTACTATTGAAGAGAAAAACAAGATAAAAACCTAGATGTAATATTTTTAGAGCAAATAAAGTTTGAAATATTTCAACTAGTTGGAATATTGGGCCCACATAGTGTATCAGTTGGTCAACGAACTGACTAAATAGTCTAATATTGTGGGGTCCGATGTCAATTTGATAATATTTTATTACTCAACGACAAATGAAGAGAAAAAAATGAGCTATTTTCGATAGTTTAAGCGCAATTTTGGCCCTTTCTCATATTTTAAATTATTAATGTTGTAACTTTAGTACTTTTTATGTAATTTTTAAATATATAAAATTTATTTTAAGGACTTAAAGTTTTTTATATCAGTTCAACTCTGTGGACGTGGATTGGATTGTGTTGATAGTCAGAGACTCGAAGTAAAAGATTTCTTTCTTTATTTGTGAAGTTTCTAATTCTATTAATTAAAGTTTGGTGAAACATCGTTAACAGTTGAGAGAACGTGGTTGACTATGGTTATTTTGGTTACGTGCCGTCAAAGAGAGGCAGTGCAATTACCACCTAAAAATCCATTCAGTCAAAGAGTGGCAATCTCAAATTCAAAAGAAGTCTTACAGCAACAAATTATTTTCGTACTTAATGATTCAAATAAAACTATTTACCTGATAGTTGTATCAGAGTAGGCTATATACCTACATTACATCCTCTTAAGGTGCACCTTTTTTCTGGAATCCTGTATAAATGCGGGATGCTTCGTGTACCGGGCTGCCCTTTTGATTTATCTCATATTAGAGGGAAATCTTGGAGCAACAATAATGTTATCTCCGTATGATTTATAGATCACAGGTTCAAATCGTGAAATTATTCATTGATGTTTGCATCATAATAGGTTGCCTACATCAGACCCACTTAGGGTACTGTTTGCTAAAAAATTATCATACACTTTATGAATACAAAACAATATATATGAGTTACGAGTAAATCATAGCAAATCGCAATAATCCATGAACCATGTGAAAGAAATGATACCAAACACTCAAGATTAGGAGAAGAAGCATTAACAACTTTTATTGATGATATTGATTTGGTCTGCCGTACAATGGTGTTTTATCTTCCCATAAGATGGGTACTTCTTGTATGTTCTCTCTCTATCTCTCTTTCCGGAGAATAGTGGTGAAGAAGAAGCCACACTTTCTGGGGTTCATTCTTATAGTATTCATAGTTGTGAGCTCCATGAGTAGGAAATGAGTGTCCGTGACCACACTGAGATTTCGTTCCCATAGGGAGGCAGATAGGCTATACCTTTGTGAATTTTACTAAATGAGAGTCGAATCATGTTATAAGCAAGTGGTAATACCCCTTATTAATTATAGATTAGCTCAAGATGCAATTAACTTCGTTAATTATCGTGGGGTTGGCTTCTGACCCATACAGTTAGTCCCTCCGTTTATTGAGGTCATGCTTTGGTCGAGCTCTATGAACAGACTTCATCGGTTGGGATCTGAATAGCTCGGATAAGGAGGGTCGGTTGTTGCTTCGTTCGAGACCGAATTCTTTTTGGCGATGGCCCGAACCTTGTAGAATGTCGAAGTCATGTCATCTTTTTTCCAAATTGCTGTATAGTCAGGATGGAGCGCTTCTTCTTGGCGAAAATATATAGCGTTGTAAATACAATTTGAGCGAGACCGAACTTTGTTACGTTCTGGTCTTCGCATTTGCTTGGGTTCATATGTGTTGACGACAGGGGACGGGCCGTATGCGATGCGGCCGATGGGACTAAGCATGCGTTGGATACGCTTTTAATAGCATTCCGAATTTTGAAGGCATACAGCGCATTCCTCCAGCGTTCGCAGGCCGTTGCGATTGCTCCAACGACGAGGCATCGGCGGATGGATGAGAAGTCGCTTCGTGGTGCTTCTTATAATGATGCACGCCTTGGTATCGAACCGTTTTACGGTTAGTCATGCAGTTAATGGTGGCTATTGGGTTTCTCGAAAGCCATTTACGTTGCCTATAAAGGTAGGTTGAGGCATTCATTTCTCCTTACTTTATTGTTCATCTGAGGGTGCTTCTGAGGAAACTCTTTCATTCTGCTAATTCATCTTCTCCTTTCTTTTCTTTATTGTGATAACCTTCATCTTGCCCACCGAACTCTATTCCTTCCTCTTCAATAGATCAGCAATGGCAAGCAGTTCTTCACACGAGATTCTCCAGCAGTAGAAGGGCCACCTCCGGCAATGGGAGGTGCAGAGCAGATAGAGACCAGAGAAGTTCTGTCAGTAGACGAGATAGTTCCTCGTCCCAAAGGTCGGGCGATTGATTTTACCGCCGATGATGGAGAGGACCCGGTGGATGAAGCCTCACTAATAGGTGAGATTGGAATAGCCCGATTACGAGAACAGGGGGTCATTCCTACCTATGCAGACATCGTCCTCGCTAGAAGCGAGGAGAAGGTCCACACTGGCCGTAGGGGATACTACACCTTTTTTGCATATCCCTTCAGGTTGAGGTTTAAGATTCTGCTCCCAATGCTGGTGGTGGATTTCTGTCGTTACAACGGGGTGTTCCTGGGTCAGCTGACTCCTTCTCTCTATAAATTACTGGCGATGTTTATGAAGTATGGGGAACTGGCCGGTAGGGGGGTCACGCTGCAGCACGTGCTTAGCTTTTACGCTCCCTAGAGAGTTTGTGGCACCATGCTTTGGGCGTCTTCTCTTGGGTCGATGGGCTTGACCGCGACGCTGGACGATGAAGTCGACCCCTGCCCTTTTGAGAATTTCTTCTATATCAGGATTGAGCATTTAGTGGCATGCCCCACCGGGTTCCCAAAGGCTTGGAACTATGCACGTAAGTTCTTTTATCATCGTATTCTTTTTTCTTCTTTTGCTTATGTCACGCATTCATGAGTGTTGATTCGTATCAATTTTGTAGGCGAAAAGTCGTCACCAGCTCCGTTAGCTGGGATACGCGGGTGGGTTGAGGCCGTACTCCCCCATATCAAAAGGGTACGCACATGGGCGTCTCTTTGGGAGAGACATGGCCGCAGGCCTACTACAGCTGAGAAACTGACTTCTACCTTTGTTCTATTTTGATTCGGGTTTATTTACCGACCTGCTTTTCTATGATAGGGAGGGCACGTCATGGTAGGGCTCCTCAGTTAGCCTTTCGGCGGCCGGGTGCAGTTGATCGACTTATTGCAGCACCAGTACCGCAACGCATACCGAGAGCGGCATCAGTTGAGTCTTTGGTGGCTCATTCCCCACCACGGGCGCATTTTGGGATGAGGGGCCGTCGGGGGTTGTGCGCCCTACGACGAATCGCCCTCGAACGGGGAGGAGGAAGAGAGGCTGCAGATCAGGAGCAGGGTCGTGTTCATGTCAGCTCCTCATATGGTACTTAACTTGGACTCCCCTCCAGCGGATGTGAAAGAGGGTACGACTGCGATCCTAGCCCTTGAGGGTGAACAAATAGTGGGGGTTGCCCCGGCTGGCTTAGGCCATGATGATACTGTCGCTTCAGTGACACAGTTAGTAAATCTCATCGTTGAGACGGGGGGAAGTTCCTCAATAGTTGTTGAGGTTGGTGAGCCGAGCATCCCGTTGGCAGTTGTGGCAGGAAGAGGAAGAGACGCTGCAAGAGAAGAGTCTGAATCTGAATCGGGTCTGGACTCCTAGGACGTCTACATGTTCCGGGAAGGCTTCACAAATTCGGTCGTGCACGTAGAGGGAAGATATCGCCTCATTGAGGTCCCATGGATTTAAACTTATTGCTTTAAGGCTCGAGTTTGGTGCCACAGTTTGGGCTGCTATGCTCGGAAGCCGAGAACGCGTTGCTGATGGACGTCACAAATATCATGCTGATGAATGAGGTGGCCATGATGGGCTTGAGGGTATGTAATCGAATGTTGGTTTGCTTCTTCTTTTCCTTGTTTTACTTTCCATTCTAACCGTTGCCTTTGTTTTGCAGTCTTATTTGCTGGAGGTGGAGAGCATCCGTCGAGCTAACGTTTGCTCGGCGGTATTTTTGCTAGTGTTGGATAAGTATCGCCACTACCGGGATCGATGCTGGGAGATGAGCATGCGCTTGAGAAATGATCCTCGTAGTCGGGCCTTGGTTGAGGAATTGGCGAGGCGGGAACTCCAAATGCAGCAAACACTTGGCAGGATAAGTGCCCTTGAGGAGCAGCTCCGTCAGAAGGACGAGGAGCTCGAGGCGGGGAAGAGGGCCGCAGTCGCATGTGAGCACTAGGGCCTGGCCAAGGCGGAGGCCGCAGCGGCATGGAGCGGGAAGGTGGCTACACTGGAGGGTGCAGTCGCTGCCTTGAACCGTCAGGTGAGTGACACTTCGTCGAGGGATGAGGCATTGCAGGAGGCTATCCGCGCTCACGAGTTCTAGCTATCACTAGTAAGGGCTGCTGTGGCCTTTAGGGAGGAGAGCCTCGAGGAGCGAATAGGTTTCTGAGCAGAATGCCCAGGTTATGGAGGAGCAGGTTACGGCCTTGGAGGAAGAGAATCAGCGCCTACGGGACCAGGCTGCTTCCTCCAGCCATGCTTGTGAACTTTGGGTTTATGCTGAGGCCTAATGAGATGCGTATAAAAATTTGTGGGAGTCCGACATCATGACCGAATCTGCTTTTGAGGGGCATGCCAAAAGGATCGTGAGGCCTGTATTGATTATAGTTTTGATGCGGCGACGCCAGAGGTTGACAACGGCGTAGATGGGGGCATGGATGGCGCCGAGTAAAAGGAAGAGTTTTTCTTTTATTGTTTGCCGCTTGGCGTTTGTTTTTTTTTATTTTTTCTTTTCTTTTTTCTTATTGACCGGCCTTGGCCGGGTGTAAGGGGGGGTGACCTGCAATTATTTTTATGAATAAATGAAATCTTCTTTCCATTGTTTTCCTTGTATCTATTTTGTACCTCCCCTTTTCTCCATTGGGTTTTTCTTTGCATGCATTTGAAGGGGTGTTGTGCCATTGAGTTTGACTCTGGTAGGCATGTTAATTTTTGATTGTTGGCAACTTTCCTTTTTCGAATCGGGGTGAGCGAGCCAGAATCATTGCTTGGCGATAGGGGCACTTAGCCTTAGTCCCAGTTTGGGCGCGGTCGGACTACTGGCCTTGATGATAAAAAATACGGCCTTGTAGTTTGGCCGGGGCTGAACTTTATGTGCCTCTAATCTTAGTTCGAGTTGGGTGCACTTACTTGAACGACGAGGATGCCTAACCCGCGCCTTGATTCATTGAAGGTTGGGTATTTCTGAGTTCAGTGGTGAAAGAGCTTAGTCCGTGTCCCGATTCAGCTGTGGTTGAACTTGTTAAATTTGCGGACGAAGGCATCTAGCTTTATAGTTCGAGCGAGGTCGAACTCGTTGGATTTGATGGTGAAGGTGCGTAGTCTGAGTCTTGGTTCGACCATAGTTGAATTTTGTGGCAAAGGTGCATGGCCTGAATCTTGGTTCAACCGTAGTTGAACATACTGGTAAAGGCGCATAGCCTGAGTCCCAGTTCAACTGTTCTTGAATTTTGTCAATTTTGGTGGCGAAGGCGCATAGCCTGAGTCTTGGTTCAACCATAGTTGAACTTTGTGGCGAAGGCGCATGGCCTGAATCATGGTTTAACCGTAGTTGAACTTACTAGTGAAGCCGCATAGCCTGAGTCCCAGTTCAACTATCGTTGAACTTTGTCAAATTTGGTGGCGAAGACGCATAGCCTGAGTCTTGGTTCAACCGTAATTGAACTTTGTGGTGAAGGTGCATGGCCTAAATCTTGGTTCAACCGTAGTTGAAATTACTAGTTAAGGTGCATAGACTGAGTCCCAGTTCACATGTTATTGAACTTTGTCAATTTTGGCGGCGAAGGTGCACAACTTGAGTCTTGGTTCAACCGTAGTTGAACCTACTAGTGAAGGCGCATTGCCTGAGCCACAGTTCAACCGTTGTTGAACTTTGTCAATTTTGGTGGCGAAGGCGCATAGCCTGAGTCTTGGTTCAACCGTATTTGAACTTACTAGTGAAGGCGCATAGCCTGAGTCCCAGTACAACCATTGTTGAACTTTATTAATTTTGACGGCGAAGGCGTATATCCTAAGTCTTGGTTCAATCATAGTTGAGCTTTGTGGCGAAGGCGCATGGCCTGAATCTTGGTTCAACCATAGTTGAACTTACTCGTGAAGGCGCATAACCTGAGTCTTGGTTCAACCGTAGTTGAACTTACTGGTGAAGGCACATAGCCTGAGTCTTGGTTCAACCGTAGTTAAACTTACAGGTGATGGCGCGTAGCCCGAGTCCCAGTTCAACCGTTGTTGAACTTTGTCAATTTTGGTGGCGAAGACGCATAGCCTGAGTCTTGGTTCAACCATAGTTGAACTTACTGGTGAAGGCGCATAGCCTAGTCTCAGTTCAACCATTGTTGAACTTTGTCAATTTTTACGGCGAAGGCGCATAGCCTAAGTCTTGGTTCAACCATAATTGAACTTTATGGTGAAGGCGCATGACCTGAATCTTAATTCAACCGTAGTTGAACTTACTGGTGAAGGCGCATAGCCGGAGTCTTGGTTCAACCGTAGTTGAACTTACTAGTGAAGGCGCATATCCTGAGTCCCAGTTTAACCGTTGTTGAACTTTGTCAATTTTGATGGTGAAGGCGCATAGCCTGAGTCTTCGTTCAACCGCTGTTGAACTTACTGGTGAAGGCGCATAGCCCGAGTTCCAGTTCAACTGTTGTTGAACTTGGTCAATTTTGACGGCGAAGGCGCATAGCCTGAGTCTTGGTTCAACTATAGTTGAACTTTGTGGCGAAAACTCATGGCCTGAATGTTGGTTCAACCGTAGTTGAACTTACTGGTGAGGGCGCATAGCCTGAGTCTTGGTTCAACCGTCATTGAATTTACTGGTGAAGGCGCATAGCCTGAGTCCCAGTTCAACCGTTGTTGAACTTTGTCAATTTTGATGGCGAAGGCGCATAGCCTAAGTCTTAGTTCAACCGTAGTTGAACTTATTGGTGAAGGCGCATAGCCCGAGTCCCAGTTCAACCGTTGTTGAACTTTGTCAATTTTGACGGCGAATGCGCATAGCCCAAGTCTTGGTTCAACCATAGTTGAACTTTGTGGTGAAGGCGCATGGCCTGAATCTTGGTTCAACCGTAGTTGAACTTACTAGTGAGGGTGCATAGCCTGAGTCCTCACGTTGTGGGTATTGAGTGTTGAAGCTCGATTTTGATTTGAGACCTCGAGCAGTCTAAGCGCTGCCTTCTCAATTAGGGCATGTAGGCTATTTTGGGGTGGCTCTCGGCTCGAGATATCTCTGTGCCGGTTTTCTGCCGGAGCTTGTATCGGCGGTGCAGGAGATGCCTCACAAAGATCCTCCCTTGGGGGGGGGGTCTTCTTCTTGTTCGCACTATCGGAGATTGAAGAGAAAGATGACTTGGATCTTTATTTGAGATCTTCGAGTTCCACTTGTTCGAGATGTCGCTTTGGTTTGTTAGAGCGGGGTTGTTCTTCGTTTTTGGCGTTTTTTCCTTTTGGTCATGGGAAGAACTACGTGATTTTGCTAGGAAATCCTCACAGACGGCGCCAAGTTATTTGCTAAAAAATTATCATACACTTTATTAATAAAACAATATATATGAGCTACGGGTAAATTATAGCAAATCGTAATAATCCATGAACCATGTGAAAGAAATAATAACATACACTCAAGATTAGGAGACGAAGCATTAACAACTTTTAATGATGATATTGATTTGGTCTGTCTCTCCATGAAGAGGTTCGGGGCCTTACAATGGTGTTTTATCTTCCCATAAGATGATTACTTCTTCTTCTTCTTCTCTCTCTCTCTCTCTGGAGAATAGTGGTGAAGAAGAAGCCCCCCTTTCCTTCTAGTATGTACAATTATGAGCTCCATGAGTAGGAAATGAGTGGTCGTAACCACAGTGAGGTTTCGTCCCCATAGGGAGGCGGATATGCCATACTTTTCTGTATCGTACTGAATGAGAGTCGAATCATGTTATAAGCAAGTGATCATACTCCTTATTAATTATGGATTAGCTCAAGATGCAATTAACTTCGTTAATTATCGCGGGGTCAAATTCTGACCCATATAGTCACGACCCTTTTACGAATTTTGTATAAATGCGGAATGCTTTGTGTAACGAGTTGCCTTTTAATCTCTCTCAAATCCATAGGTAATATTTTTGGATAATATCGTGGTATTCGAATTGATTTGTTCGCAATTTAATTAACTCATAAAGTATTTATTTTCCTACTAACACAAGTATCGGATAAGCTTTTCACTAAGACTTGACGAATAACAAGAAATGATTGAATATGTTTGCTTCTATACTTAAACTTAAACCTTAGATCTCGTGGTTCCAAATTCATTTCATTCATGATCGCTAGGCTAAAGCGGTGCAGATACATAGCTAACCAAAAGCTGTTTTAATGTATTAAATATTTTAATATTTTACCTTCTAAAATCACAACTTACTTTAAATTTAGCTTTTCCTTTTTTCTTTTTTCTTTTTTTATTTCAAGTGGAAGTGTTTTGGCAGGTTTAGTGGACAGTGGTGTGGAAAATTGGGCAAATTAAAGGTGAATACTTTCTCACCTTTTGAAAAGGTAACCAAAAGAGAGCATATTTGTTCAATTTGAGTTGAATTTTTTGAGCATATGTTCTCACAAGGTCAACTACCTAAAATATATTTGTCTCAGTTAGGGGAACTTCTTAATTTCTCTTTCCTCTTTGTTTGTTTTCCGGTATCGTATTATATCCGCTTTGCATCGAGTAAGGCCCAATTTAAAATATTGCTCTAAAATCAAGTTGTGGGTAAGTTGAATTTTGCTTTCTTTCTTTCTAAAATCTTTATTGTATGTGACTTATATATATGATACATCATCCCCAAATAATACTCACTAATACAATTATAATATGATTATATTAAATTTTAGTGTAAAGTAGTAATCGAAACTTGAAGAAGATGAAGATCATAATTGTGTCACAATTTTTTAGAGTGTATCACGATTATATTATAATTGTATATGTATCATAATTGTTGCAGGAATTGTATTACAAATGTATGATAATCGTATAATCATTATATATTATTACAAGCAGTTGTGCGTTCGTGACGAATTTCATAGTTTATATCACAAGTATGATATAGTAATTTATTACTATTGTATCAGGTATTATTTTGGGTATTAATATACCGGATACAAATTAGATATAATTGTGACAAGTATGATACATTTATGTTAAGTATTGATGTATCTGATATAATTCAAATACAATTATGATACTTTTATCATATAATTTTAGAATATATTTTAATAATATAAAGTTGTTGGTTATGGTGGAAAGAGAGAAGATGGAGATTCGGGGCGTAGATTAAGGGATTTTGATGTAAAGAAAAATGAGAGAGAAGAGGAGAGGGAAAATAAAATAGGAAAGGATATAATTGAATCCCTTAATTGAAGGCACTAATAATGAAGTGTGAGTCTTTTAAGAAGCAATATATGCAATTTGTAAGAAAAACATAGATATTTATTAAAACTTATCAAAATATAGATAATATAGGTAAATAAGTTTCTAATATAATATAACTAGGTAAAAATCTTGTTTTCTAGCAGGTTTTATTACATACCTAAAGCAATAATTCAAGATCTTTAATTAAGAGCGGATGAATCCTATCCCACATCACAATGCATGTTATGGGAGTCTCTTTCTTCAACTCTTCCTAAATTTTGAGTAGCTTCGTATTATATTTTTTTTCAGGGAGCTAGGAGATAATTAAATAAGGTAAATTTTTTGCTCATTTGGTTATAACCATACAGTATACAGAATACACTCACCTAATTAATTTGTGTTCACACGTGATACTTGGTTACTTCCATACATCCCAGCACTTATGTCGTTCTCATATATTCTTTCAAAAATGTAGATGTTAATAATTAACTAAATTTTCTTTGCATAATTAAGTTCGTAGAATATTATCAGTTTATTAGTTGAAAACTAATTTTAATAAAAAGAAGAGTACGATATTATTCTTTTCATCTAGTGCGAATATTAATACACCATTAAATATTATAGTAAAATAATAAGTATTCTTTTATTTATGATCAGAAGATTCAAGTTCGAACTATGAATAGAATCACCTTTGATATCCCAAAGTAGAGCTTTCTGGTGCGAACTCGGATTAACAATACATGGAAAACTAAGAAAATAGAGAATATTAATAAAAACTCTATTCTAATGATGGAAGTAAACGGTTTGCAAAATATAGGCAGGAAGGTGATTTTCACAACTAAATAATACTTTTTCGTGTGAATCCATTTCATTGATTACGAAGTTTAAGAAAATAGAGAAATTTTGAACTTGTGGTGTAAATTGAGGTATATATATATTGTATGGCTATAAATTAATGCATAAAAGTGACAACAAAAGACAACAAACCCAGTGAATTCTACAAGTAGGGTCTGGAGAGGGTAGTGTGTACGCAGATCTTACCCCTACCTTATGAATGTAGAGATGTTGTTTCCGAAAGACTCTCGGCTCAAGAACATTAAAAATAAAGCAAATTAAACAACAAGGTAATGAGACAATAAAAACAAATAAAATGAGTAATGACAAGATCTAGGGATACGAAACTATAAGAATAGAGTCGGGTGCATAAAGGTAAATTATTTTTAAATAAAAAAAATGAATTTTTTTTACATGAACCAAAAGAAAATATATTTACATAAATTGAAACGTAAGGAGTACAGGAGATTGTAATTATTATATGGGGTCGAATCAGATAGGATCAATATGAGTCGAGCACACCTCCCTATACGGTCATAGACGTCGAGTATACCTTCCTCTACGCCCATACAACGAGAGGGAGTACGTCCCCGACTATAAAGGCATATTGACAAACTCGCCCGTCTAGGCGTCCCTTCTCCTGTGCCTATTTCCGTTTTTGTAATAACAGTAGTTCTGGAATAAAGTAATGTGTTGGCGAGGGGGCATTCCTTCTATATAAGGAAAGGCCTCCCTCATTTGTAAGACAAGTTTTATTATCCATTAATAATACAATCACTATCTATCATTCTCTCTGTATCTCATCTCTTTATTGTTGGCTAGCTTTAATATTTCAATAAATTCTCTTGCAATTTTACTAGAACAATCTACAAATGAATCATAGATCTCTCCTTGAATATATTATCACGGATTCCGATTTGCCCTTTTATAATCTTTAATTGTCCCTAACTCAAAAAGTAACCGATAGCTTTTGGGTCAAATAATTTGGCGCCGTCTATGGGGATTTCGAGAATCAAACCCTTAGTATACATCCAAAGGATCAGATCATCAGACAAAATCCAAAAATGGCCAAAAATAACATCTGATCCAAAGCCATAACGAAAATTACCACCAACCTCTTGAGTTCCCTGAAGGAAGACGGTGGTAGCGCCGCCGTCAACACCACCCCTGATATCACACCTGAGGCGGAAGCCTCACCTTCCCCCTTCGGGAATCTTGCAACCTTGCAAGTGAAAGATACATTCACTTCAAAAGAAGCACTCCCAGCGGTCAGGAAATTACTGGAGGAATGGCTAACAAGCGCCCTGAGCGGCTTTATGAAAAAACCACCGCGGAGTTATGAAAATACAGCACCAACAATAAGCAACACCGCCACAGCAAACAAGCAGGAAGAAACACGAACCAACATCCAACTCGTCGAAACGCAAATGCACGACGATACGTTGGCCTCCATTCTGAGAAATATGGAAGAAATGGAAAGCGAAAATCAGGCCCTCCGTGACCAAATGAAGGAACATCAGGATAAAGTTGACAAGATCCCTGGAGCACCTAAACTGCTACTCAAATGGGACGTAGGAAGGTTTGTAGAGCAACCCTACTCCGATCTTGAAGATCAACTCATCCACTATGTCATTGCTATGAAAGGTAACGACTTGTCTAAAGAACAGGTACCATCAATGCTGCTGAAGAAGTTCGGCGAAACATTGACCGGAGGAGCCCTGACCTGGTTGTGACGACCCAAAGGGTCATCACTTGTTTTATTAATCATTCCGAGCTTTTGAGGTCTTGAAAACCTCATTTATAGTTGCCTCGATTTGCGTGCACAGTCCGGGCACAAAGCTGGAAAATATTTATGTTGAAATATGTGAAATATGTGAAAAAGTTGAAGAATTTTGATATTAATATTGATATGGTTGACTTTGGTCAATATTTTTGGTAAACGGACCCGGATCCGTGATTTGACTGTCTCAGAAAATCCGTAGAAAAATATGGAACTTGGGCATATGCCCGGAATTGAAATCCGAGGTCTAGAACCCCGGTAAAAGAATTTTTCTGTTAAATTGTTTTCTGAAAATGTTTAAGGAAAATGAAACTGAATTTTGATTAAAAAGTACTGGTATCGGGCTCGTATTTTGGTTCCGACGCCCGGTACAGGTCATATATATTGGTTAAGCGCTTCCCGTAAAGTTTGGTTGAAAACGGACGTCGTTTGACGTGTTTCGGCCTTAAATTGGAAATTTTGGAAATTATGAAATTTTAAAGAATTCTTGAGTTTTAAGGCTCAATTCATTGATTTTGATGTTATTTTAGCAATTTGATCGCGCGAGCAAGTTCGTATGATGTTTTTGAGTTAGTGTGCATATTTGGTTTGGAGCCCCGAGGGCTCGGGAGTGTTTCGAAGGTGGTTCGGGGTGTTTTTGGACTTAGGAAACTGGCAGATTTTCTGCAATTTTTACACAGACATTTTACTCTACGCGATCGCGGCCTTGTACACGCGATCGCACTGCCTTGTAAAATTACTCAACGCGATCGCAGCCGTCTGCATGCGATCGCGAAGTTTTTTGACCTTCTTCAACGCGATCGCATCCGTCTGCACGCGATCGCATAGCCTTCCGTTCTCCTTCAACGCGATCGCGACCCTCTTCACGCGATCGCGTAGTACAAATAAGCCACCCCAGCGAAATTCTTCTACGCGATCGCAGCATTGACCACGCGATCGCGACCCAGTTCACGCGATCGCGTAGAACAAATTCGCTGCCCAGTGAATTTAATCCCAAAACAGAACAGAAACGGGATAAAAATCCCATTTCTGTTCAACTCTCTTCTCCACAACTCCTTGGACGATTTTTGAGCGATTCTTCATCAAACTTCTTGGGTAAGTGATTCTTAACTCGTTTTCTTCATTTTCCATCAATATTATTTGAATTCCTAAGCCTAATTAGGTGTAAATGGGTAGAAAAATTGAGAATTGAGTATAGTAAGGGTTTTCAAAGAATTTGCGATCTAGACCTCGTTTTGGAGTCGAACTTAAGAACAAATTGTATATTTGAACTCATGGAGGATTGGGTGAACTTATTTTGGTTCGAAACTTGAGTTTCGATTATGTGGGCCTGGGGTCGATTTTTACTATTTCGGGCAGAATGTTGTAAAAATCATATTTAGCAATATGAACTAGTTTGTTAAGTAGAATTGATGATATGAAATCAATTGTGTATAGATACGGTTGGATTGGAGTCAAGTTCGAAAGGAAAAGGCATTGCTACGGATTGAATCGTTCGTGAACTTTCGAGGTAAGTGTTTGTTCTATCCTAGCTTGAAGGAATAGAAATTTAGTTATGAATAAATTGTTGATTAAGAGTTATTGGTGTTATACCGGTAATGAAGATAAATTGTTGAAATTATTATCAATTATTGGTTTAGAACTGGTAATTATCAATATTGTTGATATAGAGATTATTGGCTAAATGCCGGTAATATATATATTTATGAATTGGGATCGTATGGCGCGCCGACCACTTATATATTTATGAATTGGGATCATGTGGCGCGCCGACCACTTATATATTTATGAATTGGGATCGTGTGGCGCGCCGACCACTTATATAATAAGAAATGGGATCGTGTGGCACGCCGGCCACGAAGTGATTTGAATCTTGGCATTGGCCATAGTTGCCGGTAGCCTATTGATATATTTGGGAGCGGGTGGTACGCCTACCACAAGATGTAATTACTGTGATAGTTGGGAGCGGGTGGTACGCCTACCAAGAGATATGAAATGAGAGAGGAATTGAGACATGAAAGTAAGATTTATTCTGTTGATTAGATTATTCTGGATATCGTGAGTTATTGACTGTTATTTCAGAGCAGAGTCTTTCCTTATAAATGTATTGTATATATATATATGTATATTGCAACTGTACAGGTTTATGTGTCTTTCCTTATAAATGTATTGTATATATATGTATATTGCAACTGTACATGTTTATGTGGGTGACTGGCCTTAGCCTTGTCACTAGTTCGCCGGGATAGGCCAGGCACTTACCAGCACATGGGGTCGGTTGTGCTGATACTACACTCTGCGCTCTTTTTGCGCAGATACAGGTTACGGACAGCGGCAACGACAGTAGCGACTTGTGGATTTTTCGACTACTGAGACTACGAGGTAGCCTTGCAGGCATCCGCAGGACCCGTTGTCTCTTCTATCTATGTTTTTCATTCTGTTATCTCATGTAATCGAGATAAACAGCTTGTATTTTCTTTCAGACAATTATGTGTATTATTCTTAGAAGTTCGTGAGTATTGTGACACCAGTCTTGGGTAGTGTATCATGTTTGGGTTTTCTTTATCATATTAGACTAAGTCTTCCGCTAATTTTGATTATTCCGCTGTAATTTATATGTTTTTAATAAGAAATTGGTAATTAATGGAGATGTAATTAATATTTGGCTTGCCTAGCTTCCATTTAGTAGGCGCCATCATGAACCCGATGGTGGGAAATCCGGGTCGTGACAAGTTGGTATCAGAGCACTAGGTTGCACAGGTCTCACAACTCACGAACAACCTTAGTAGAGTCTGAAGGATCGGTACGGAGACGTCTGTATTTATCCTCCAGAGGCTACGGAGTTAGGAAAATATTCCCTTTATTCTTTCCAGTCGTGCGACTTGATCTTTTAAATGTTAATTGAACTTCTACTCTGTTCTTCCGCAGATGGTAAGGACACGTGCATCCTCATCTAATGACCAGCAGCCCGAGGTCCCAGCAGCGGCAGCTCCCGCTAGGGGTAGAGGCCGAGGTCGAGGTCGTCCTAGAGGACAAGGTAGGGGCGGAGCTCAGCCCCGAGCAGCAGCACGAGTGGCAGAACCTCAGGTTCATATAGAGGAGGAAATTCCAGCCCCAGCAGCTCCAGTAGGCCCAGCTCAGGTCCCGGGAGGAGCTTTATTTTCACCGGATCTTCAGGATGCTTTGGTCCGGATAGCAGGTTTTATGGATCATGTCACCAGAGCAGGTTTATTACCGGTAGCACCAGCCACTTCTCAGGCTGGAGGAGGTAATCAGACTCCTGCTACGCGCACTCCGGAGCCAGTAATTCCCCAGGCTCAAGATCCTGTGATTCAGCCAGTTGAGGCAGCTCGACCTATTATTGCGACTCCGTCTAATGATGGTGCAGCCATGTCCGCTGACGCGTTGTGGAGATTGGACAGGTTTACCAAGCTGTTCACTACCACATTCAGTGGCACTCCTTCAGAGGATCCACAGGATTTCCTATACAGCTGCCACGAAGTTCTCCATACTATGGGTATTGTGGAGACTAATGGTGTGGATTTTGCTACTTTTCGGTTATCCGGTTCCGCCAAGACTTGGTGGAGAGATTATTGTCTATCCAGGCCAGCGGGATCGTCATCTTTGACTTGGGATCAGTTTGCAGAATTATTCTTGGAGAAGTTCCTTCCACCAACTCAGCGGGAGGTTATGCGCAGACAATTTGAGCGTCTTCATCAGGGTTCTATGTCTGTCACACAGTACGAGACTAGGTTCGTGGACCTGGCTCGTCATGCTATTATCATACTTCCCACAGATCGGGAGAGAGTGAGGAGGTTTATTGATGGCTTGAATCGGCCAATTCGGCTACAGATGGCTATGGGGGCAGGAACTGAAATCACTTTTCAGGAGGCGGCTAATGCAGCCCGCCGGATCGAGATGGCTCTGTCACAGGGAGCGAGACATGGATCAGATAAGAAATCTCGTAATTCGGGTAGATTCAGTGGTACCTCGTCTGGAGATAGAGATTTTTATGATAGAGGCCATCCTCCTAGGCCTTATCAGTCAGCTCTTCAGGTTTCTCATGATGCTTCGGGTGATCGTAATTCTCAGCCACGCTACTCTGATCAGCAGCCTATCAGTGCACCACCACTTCGCTATTTTCAGCAGCCGAGGGCTTGTTTTACGTGCGGTGATCTTAGGCACATTGCAAAGTATTGCCCTCGAGCTTCTGACAGATCTCACCAGCAGGGTTCTCGTGCCATGATTCAGGCCCCAGTTCCCTCACAGCCTGCCCAGCCGGCTAGAGGTGGAGGTAGAGGACATAGAGGTGGAGGTAGAGGTCACAGAGGTGGAGCTCAGACCGATAGAGGTAGAGACCAGCCAGCAGCTGATCGTCCTAGAGATACTGCTCAGGGTGGTGGGGCACAGCCCCGATGTTATGCACTTCCCGCCAGACCAGAGGCGCTGAGTCTTCTGATGTCGTCATTACAGGTATTATTTTGGTTTGTGATAGAAAGGCATCAACATTATTTGACCCTGGGTCTACATATTCGTATGTGTCTTCCTATTGTGCACCATACTTGATTCAGCCCAATGATCCACTGAGTGTTCCTGTTCATGTGTCTACACTAGTAGGCGATTCTATTGTGGCTGATCGAGTTCATCGGTCATGTATTATAGTAATTGAGAGTCTCGAGACCCGTGCTGATTTATTACTCCTAAATATGGTGGACTTTGATATTATACTAGGCATGGACCGGCTATCTCTATATCATGCTATTTTAGATTGCCATGCCAAGACTGTGACTTTAGCTCTGCCGAATTCGCCTCGTATAGAGTGGAAAGGAATTTCAGGTCATACTAGTCGTAATGTTATTTCTTATGTTAAAGCTCGGCGTATGGTTGGAAAGGGATGCTTGGCTTATTTGGCCTATGTCCGTGATTCTAGTGCTGAGGTTCCTTCTATTGACTCTGTGCCTGTGGTTCGCGAATTTCCTGAAGTATTTCCTTCAGACTTACCAAGTATGCCGCCCGATAGGGACATTGATTTTTGCATTGATTTGGCTCCAGGCACTCAGCCCATTTCCATTCCCCCATACCGTATGGCTCCGCCGGAGTTAAAAGAATTGAAGGAACAGTTGCAGGATTTACTTGAAAAGGGTTTCATTAGACCCAGTGTTTCGCCGTGGGGTGCACCCGTATTATTTGTAAAGAAGAAAGATGGTTCGATGAGAATGTGCATTGACTATCGACAGTTAAACAAGGTGACTATCAAAAATAAATATCCACTTCTACGAATTGATGATTTATTTGACCAGCTTCAGGGTGCCAAGGTATTTTCAAAGATAGATTTGAGATCGGGCTATCATCAACTGAAGATTAGGGCATCCGATGTCCCTAAGACAGCGTTCCGCACTCGGTATGGACATTCTGAATTTCTGGTCATGTCTTTTGGGTTGACAAATGCTCCAGCAGCTTTTATGGAATTAATGAATCGGGTGTTCCGGCCTTATTTAGACTTGTTTGTAATAGTCTTCATTGATGACATATTAATATATTCCCGCGGTCAGGAGGAGCATGCGCAACATCTCAGAGTGGCCTTACAGACTCTGAGAGATAGCCAGCTATATGCAAAATTTTCAAAGTGTGAATTTTGGCTAAGTTCAGTTGCATTCCTGGGTCATATTGTGACGGCAGCAGGTATTCAAGTTGATCCGAAGAAAATTGAGGCAGTCAAGAGCTGGCCTAGACCGACATCAGCCACAGATATTCGGAGTTTCTTGGGGTTAGCGGGCTATTATCGCCGATTCGTAGAAGGATTTTCATCTATTGCAATCCCACTGACCAGATTGACCCAGAAGGGTGTTCAATTTAAATGGTCCGATGAATGTGAGGCGATCTTTCAAAAGCTCAAGACAACCTTGACCACAGCACCGATATTGGTTTTACCCACAGGTACGGGACCTTATACTGTTTATTGTGATGCTTCCCGTATTGGGCTTGGTGCGGTGTTAATGCAGGATGGCAAGGTTATTGCCTATGCTTCGAGGCAGTTGAAGATTCATGAGAAGAATTATCCAGTGCATGATCTAGAATTGGCGGCGATTATTCACGCATTGAAGATCTGGAGGCATTATTTGTATGGTGTAGCATGTGAAGTATACATCGATCATAAGAGTCTTCGGTATTTGTTTAAGCAGAAAGAGTTGAATATGAGGCAGAGAAGGTGGCTAGAGTTGCTAAAAGACTATGATGTTACTATTTTATATCACCCAGGTAAGGCCAATGTGGTGGCCGATGCATTGAGTAGAAAGTCTGCCAACATGGGTAGTCTTGCATATATTCCGGTCAGTCAGAGACCATTAGCTATAGATGTCCAGGCCTTAGCTAACCGGTTCGTGAGATTAGACATTTCCTGAGCCTAGCAGGGTGTTAGCCTGCACGGTCGCTCGTTCTTCCTTATTTGAGCGTATCCGTGAGAGGCAATTTGATGATCCTCATTTGCGTGAGTTGAGAGATACAATACAGCGGGGAGGTGCCACACAGGTAAATCTAGATGATGATGGGGTATTGAAATTGCAGGGTCGAGTTTGTGTGCCCAATGTCGAAGGGATTCGAGAGTTAATCTTAGCGGAGGCCCACAGTTCGCGGTATTCTATTCATCCATGCGCCGTGAAGATGTACCAGGACTTACGGCAGCACTATTGGTGGCACGGGATGAAGAAAGATATCGTTGCGTATGTCGCTCGGTGTCTAAATTGTCAGCAGGTGAAATATGAGCACCAGAGACCTGGTGGTGTATTCCGGAGGATTGAAATTCCCGAGTGGAAATGGGAGCGGATCACTATGGACTTCGTTACTGGACTTCCTTTGACTCGGAGGAAATTTGATGCTATTTGGGTCATTGTTGATAGGTTGACCAAGTCGGCACACTTTATTCCAGTATCTGTCTCCTACTCGTCGGAGAGGTTAGCGGAGGTTTACATTAGGGAGATTGTTCGTCTCCATGGAGTGCCAGTATCTATTATCTCTGATCGGGGTATGCAGTTTACCTCGCGGTTCTGGAGAGCGGTCTAGCAAGAGTTAGGCACCCAGGTTCATCTGAGTACAACATTTCATCCTCAGACGGATGGCCAATCCGAGAGGACTATTCGGATTCTAGAGGACATGCTTCGAGCCTGTGTTATTGATTTCGGAGGCTCGTGGGACCAGTTTCTGCCATTAGAAGAGTTCGCCTACAATAACAGTTACCAGTCTAGCATCCAGATGGCTCCGTACGAGGCGTTGTATGGTAGGCGATGTCGATCACCGGTTGGATGGTTTGAACCGGGAGAGGCTCGGTTGTTGGGTACAGACTTAGTTCAGGAGGCCTTAGATAAGATCAAGACTATCCAGGAGAGATTGCGTTCAGCTCAGTCCAGGCAGAAGACTTATGCGGATCGTAAGGTTAGAGATGTAGATTTCATGGTTGGTGAACGAGTATTGCTCCGAGTGTCGCCTATGAAGGGTGTGATGAGGTTCGGGAAGAAGGGCAAGCTCGGCCCTAGGTATATTGGTCCATTTGAGATTCTAGACAGAGTGGGAGGGGTGGCTTACAGATTAGCTTTGCCGCCTAGTTTATCAGCTGTACATCCAGTGTTTCATGTGTCCATGCTTCGAAAATATCACGGCGATCTGTCGCACGTGTTAGATTTCAGCACTGTCCAATTGGACAAAGATCTGTCCTATGAGGAGGAGTCGGTAGCTATCCTAGATCGGCAGGTTCGACAGGTGAGATCGAAGAGTTATCCTTCCGTATGTGTTCAGTGGAGAGGTCAGCCTCCTGAGGCATCGACCTGGGAGTACGAGTCTGATATGCGGAGCTGCTACCCACATATGTTTCCCGACTCAGGTACTTCTTTCTTTTGTCCGTTCGAGGACGAACGGTTGTTTTAGAGGTGGAGATTGTGACGACCCAAAGGGTCATCACTTGTTTTATTAATCATTCCGAGCTTTTGAGGTGTTGAAAACCTCATTTATAATTGCCTCGATTTGCGTGCACTGTCCGGGCACAAAGCTGGAAAATATTTATGTTGAAATATGTGAAATATGTGAAAAAGTTGAAGAATTTTGATATTAATATTGATATGGTTGACTTTGGTCAATATTTTTGGTAAACGGACCCGGATCCGTGATTTGACTGTCTCAGAAAATCCGTAGAAAAATATGGAACTTGGGCATATGCCCGGAATTGAAATCCGAGGTCTAGAACCCCCGGTAAAAGAATTTTTCTGTTAAATTGTTTTCTAAAAATGTTTAAGGAAAATGAAACTGAATTTTGATTAAAAAGTACTGATATCTGGCTCGTATTTTGGTTCCGAAACCCGGTACAGGTCATATATATTGGTTAAGCGCTTCCTGTAAAGTTTGGTTGAAAACGGATGTCGTTTGACGTGTTTCGGCCTTAAATTGGAAATTTTGGAAATTATGAAATTTTAAAGAATTCTTGAGTTTTAAGGCTCAATTCATTGATTTTGATGTTATTTTAGCGATTTGATCGTGCGAGCAAGTTCGTATGATGTTTTTGAGTTAGTGTGCATATTTGGTTTGGAGCCCCGAGGGCTCGGGAGTGTTTCGGAGGTGGTTCGGGGTGTTTTTGGACTTAGGAAACCGGCAGATTTTCTGCAATTTTTACACAGACATTTTACTCTACGCGATCGCGGCCTTGTACACGCGATCGCACTGCCTTGTCAAATTACTCAACGCGATCGCAGCTGTCTGCACGCGATCGCGAAGTTTTCTGTCCTTCTTCAACGCGATCGCATCTGTCTGCACGCGATCGCGTAGCCTTCCGTTCTCCTTCAACGCGATCGCGACCCTCTTCACGCGATCACGTAGTACAAATAAGCCACCCCGGCGAAATTCTTCTACGCGATCGCAGCATTGACCACGCGATCGCGTAGTGTTGAATATTTGCCTTCCGCGATCGCGACCCAGTTCACGCGATCGCGTAGAACAAAATCGCTGCCCAGTGAATTTAATCCCAAAACAGAACAGAAACAGGATAAAAATCCCATTTCTGTTCAACTCTCTTCTCCACAGCTCCTTGGACGATTTTTGACCGATTCTTCATCAAACTTCTTGGGTAAGTGATTCTTAACTCGTTTTCTTCATTTTCCATCAATATTATTTGAATTCCTAAGCCTAATTAGGTGTAAATGGGTAGAAAAATTGAGAATTGAGTATAGTAAGGGTTTTCAAAGAATTTGCGATCTAGACCTCGTTTTGGAGTCGAACTTAAGAACAAATTGTATATTTGAACTCATGGAGGATTGGGTGAACTTATTTTGGTTCGAAACTTGAGTTTCGATTATGTGGGCTCGGGGTCGATTTTTACTATTCCGGGCAGAATGTTGTAAAAATCATATTTAGCAATATGAACTAGTTTGTTAAGTAGAATTGATGATATGAAATCAATTGTGTATAGATACGGTTGGATTGGAGTCAAGTTCGAAAGGAAAAGGCATTGCTATGGATTGAATCATTCGTGAACTTTCGAGGTAAGTGTTTGTTCTATCCTAGATTCAAGGAATAGAAATTTAGTTATGAATAAATTGTTGCTTAAGAGTTATTGGTGTTATACCGGTAATGAAGATAAATTGTTGAAATTATTATCAATTATTGGTTTAGAACCGGTAATTATCAATATTGTTGATATAGAGATTATTGGCTAAATGCCGGTAATATATATATTTATGAATTGGGATCGTGTGGCGCGCCGACCACTTATATATTTATGAATTGGGATCGTGTGGCGAGCCGACCACTTATATATTTATGAATTGGGATCGTGTGGCGCGCCGACCACTTATATAATAAGAAATGGGATCGTGTGGCACGCCGACCACGAAGTGATTTAAATCTTGGCATTGGCCATAGTTGCCGGTAGCCTATTGATATATTTGGGAGCGGGTGGTACGCCTACCACAAGATGTAATTACTGTGATAGTTGGGAGCGGGTGGTACGCCTACCACGAGATATGAAATGAGAGAGGAATTGAGACATGAAAGTAAGATTTATTCTGTTGATTAGATTATTCTGGATATCGTGAGTTATTGACTGTTATTTCAGAGCAGAGTATTTCCTTATAAATGTATTGTATATATATATATATATATATATATATATTGCAACTGTACAGGTTTATGTGGGTGACTGGCCTTAGCCTTGTCACTAGTTCGCTGGGATAGGCCAGGCACTTACCAGCACATGGGGTCGGTTGTGCTGATACTACACTCTATGCTCTTTTTGCGCAGATACAGGTTACGGACAGCAGCAACGGCAGTAGCGACTTGTGGATTTTCCGACTATTGAGATTACGAGGTAGCCTTGCAGGCGTCCGCAGGACCCGTTGTCTCTTCTATCTATGCTTTTCATTCCGTTATCTCATGTAATCGAGATAAACAGCTTGTATTTTCTTTCAGACAATTATGTGTATTATTCTTAGAAGTTCGTGAGTATTGTGACACCAGTCTTGGGTAGTGTATCATGTTTGGGTTTTCTTTATCATATTAGACTAAGTCTTCCGCTAATTTTGATTATTCCGCTATAATTTATATGTTTTTAATAAGAAATTGGTAATTAATGGAGATGTAATTAATATTTGGCTTGCCTAGCTTCCATTTAGTAGGCGCCATCATGAACCCGATGGTGGGAAATCCGGGTCGTGACAATGGTATTCCCAACTACTCGCCAATGCAATCTCAACATTCGAAGAAATGGTGGACAAGTTCGTCACAGTGCATGTCGGCGCTAAGAAGGCAGAAGCAAGGGTAAACGACATCTTCGCCGTCAAACAAACCACGGGCGATGGCCTCAGGGACTTCCTCGCCAGGTTCAACAAGGTAATGATGAGCCTAACAAACGTGTCGGAGGGCATAGCGGTAGCAGCTTTCTAGAATGGACTCAGCAGGGACGGCTCCAGAGCAACCAAGAAACTCCTAAGCCAACTCATGAAATATCCCCTACAACCTGGGACCAGATCCATAATATTGACTGCACCGAGGTATGAGCAGACGAAGAGGACCTCAATGGACCAACCCGACGACTAACAGCCATACATCTAGACACAAGGAGAGATCGACGACACGAGGGACGCCGGGAACTCCCCCTCGCCCCAGTAAAGAGCGACATCGACCTTACATGAGATCTCCTCTTCTGCCTCCTCGCCATGCAGACGCACTACAAATCGCCCCACTTAGAAACGAACAAGGTACGCCCATTTACTTTCATAACATAACTTCTGTGTTTCTCCTTCAGAGATTGTGTATGCACTGGAGAAGCTCGACACCAAGGTGTAGTGGCCTCAGAAAATGAAATCGGACCCTGCCACAAGAAAATCAAACGTTCTGTTCCAATTTCACCAAGAACGGGGACATAGGACCGAAGACTGCATTAGCCTACGATAGGAAGTCGTCAGGATACTAAACTAAGGGTACCTAAAGGAGCTGCTCAGCGACAAGGGGAAAACTTATTTTGCACGCAGGCGAGAGAATTCCCATGGGCCCCCGAAACCACCCTCCCCGACGCGCATAGTGAACATGATCATCCGGGATAGGAACGACGTCGCCGTCAATCATGTCAAATTCGCCAACACACACAGACTGAAGAGGACCATCTCCCATGAATGGTACGATGATCTCGAAGGAAGTATCACCTTCGATAAGTCTGACGCCGACGGTTTGTCTTTCCCCCATTATGATGCTTTAGTTATCACTTTACATATTGTTGATACGGACATCAGGAGATTCATGATCGATGACGGAAGCGGCGTCTGCATTATCCATCCGAGAGTCCTCTCACAGATGGGACTCGAGGACAGGATAACCCCTTGCAGTATAACTCTAACTGGTTTTAATAATATAGTGGAGTGCACATCAGGAGAAGTTACTCTACCCGTCCTCGCGGGGGGATTCACCTTTGAAACCACCTTCCATGTGATGAATCAGGAGACGACATACAATGTCATCATCGGGCGCCCATTGATACATGCCATGCGAGCGGTTCCCTCGAGCTTATATCAAGTGATCAAGTGATCAAGTTCCCTATTTCATAGGGAATATTCAGCATCAAGGGAGAACCGCGCACAGCGCAAGAATGCTATAAGATAACACAAGATTGCGCCCACACCCGACAACTGAGCGGGGCGAGCGTAGAGGCATAACAATCAGCCGTGTTGGGGACCAAAGTGGACCCGACGCCCGGCGCCATCAGAGACCCAGATGTTTTGGAAGCTTTTAAGGCCACGGTCAAAGATCTCGACCCGGTTCAAGTAGATCGTAACAACCCCAAAAGGAAGGCGTACATCGGCTACAGGCTCGCCGACCCGGGTAAGTATCATGAATTTCTGACTAACCATGCAGACACATTTGCTTTTTCCCATGCAGATATGCCAGGGATCTCACCAGATATCACCACCCACATGCTCAACGTGGACCCGTTGCACCCGCCAATAAGACAAATTAGGAGAAAGTTTAACGCCATAATCAACGAGGCAGTCTGCGAAGAAGTAGATAAACTACTAGCCAACGGCTCTGTCAGGGAGTCAAAATATCCACAATGGGTCGCCAATGTGGTAATGGTCAAAAAAGAAGAACAGAAAATGGAGGATGTGCGTGGACTTCACCGACCTGAACAAGGCCTATCCTAAAGATTCCTTCCCCCTCACTCACATCGATCAACTGATCGACGCCACCACCGGACATGAATTCTAAGTTTCTTGGATGCGTACTTCGGTTTTAACCACATCTTGATGGTCGAGGAAGATCAAGAGAAAACCACGTTCATCACACACCAAGGTACCTACTGTTACAGAGTGATGCCCTTCGGGCTCACGAACGCAGGGGCCACATACCAAAGACTGATCACTAAGATGTAAAGAGCAAATTGGGAAAACCATGGAGGTTTATATCGATGACATGTTAGTAAAGTCTGCAAGGAAGGAAGACCACATCGACCACCTACGAGAGGCCTTTGAAATACTGAAAAAATATGGGATGAAGCTGAATCTCGCGAACTGCGCCTTCAGTGTGGCGTCAGGAAAGTTTCTAGGGTTTCTCGTATCCCAAAGAGGGATCGAAGTCAACCCCGATCAGATCAAGGCAATCGCCTCAATACCTGAAACACTCAATAGGAAGAAACAAGTCCAGAAGTTGACAAGTCGAATAGCTGCCCTCTCCCGCTTCATCTCCCAATCCTTAGATAGATGCCACAAATTCTTCAGCGTATTGAGAAAAGACAATGGATTCCACTAGAATGACGAATACATCAAAGCACTACAAGGACTGAAATCATATATATCGTTGCCACCGTTGCTGTCAAAAGCAAAACCAGGTGAGCCTCTACTGACGTATCTAGCCGTATCGGAAGTTGCGGTTAACGCGATACTGGTTTGTGAAGAAAAAGGTACGCAATCACCTATCTATTACATTAGCAAAACCCTAGTGGATGCCGAAACTCGATACCCGCAACTCGAGAAATTGGCTTTTGCACTAGTCACGGCTTCTAGAAAGCTGAGACCCTACTTCTAATGCCATCCCATTAGAGTAGTGACCACTTTCCCTTTGAGGAGCATCCTGCACAAGCCCGAACTATCGGGCCGTCTCGCCTGATGGGCCATAGAGCTCAGCGAGCACGATATCACTTATATTCCTAGAACCTCCATCAAGTCACAAGTCCTCGCCGACTTTGTGGCCGATTTCAGTGTCAAAATATCACCAGAGGCGGAGAAGGAAGCCTTACAGGCCTCTTCGAACACCGACCCATGGATTCTCCACACCGATGGGGCCGCAAATGCCTCGGGATCGAGACTGGGACTCTTTCTCGAAGTTCTCACAAGTGAAGTCATTCTCCAGTCCATACGATGTCCCGAGATGACTAATAATGAGGCAGAATATAAAGCTGTTATTACAGGTATAAAATTAGCCATCAGTTATGGAGCTCGCCGACTTGTCCTACACTGTGACTCAGAACGCGTGGTAAATCAAGTCACCGTGACTTATCAGGTCAAGGAACAAAGGCTACAGAAATACCCAGCAGAAATCTGAAACTAATGACACAGCTCGATGAATGCCGCTTTGAACAGGTTCCTAGGGTGCATAACGCCAAAACGGACGGACTGGCTAAACTGGCCGCTACCGCCACCAACCTGAATAAAGAAAGCGTCGTCACCCTCCTTCACTCAGCGATCGACCATACCGAGCTACTCTCCCTACATCAGACTTGAGATTGGTGCAACCAATTTGTATCATATCTGCAGGATGGAAACCTACCACCCGACAAAAAAGAAGCAAGAAAGTTTCGCGCACAGGCAACAAGGTACTGTATGATAAATAACGACCTCTACAAGAGGACTTTTGGAGGACCCCTAGATAAGTTCCTAGGCCCCAACCAGACAACGCCGGTAATAGAGGAGGTCCACGAAGGTCATTGCGGTGCTCATACAGGCAACCGAGCACTCGTGCGATGTCTAATATGGGCTGGGTACTACTGGCCCACCATGAAAAAAGATGCGGCAGAATATGTTCGCCAGTGCGAGAAATGTCAAAAATTCGCCCCTCTGATACATCAGCTAGGGAAACCCCTCCATTCGGTCACTTCACCATGGCCCTTCATCAAATTGGGAATGGACATCATTGGACCACTACCCGTTGGACGAGGAAAGGTATGCTTTTTATTAGTTTTAACTGACTATTTCTCCAAGTGGGTGGAAGCAGGTGCCTACGCCCAGATTCTCGAGCAAGAGGTCATCACCTTCATCTGGAAGAAAATCATATGTCACTTCATCATCCCCAAAGAAATAACCTGCGACAATGGACAACAGTTCATAGGACAAAAAACAACTGACTTCTTCGACAAATGGTGTATCAAAAGAATACTTTCAATGCCATATCATCCAGTCGCCAATGGCCAAGCAGAGTCATCCAACAAAACCATACTGAATATTTTGAAAAAGAAACTCGAAGACGCTAAAGGATTATGGCCCGAGCTACTGGCAAAAGTACTATTGGGCGCACAGAACTACCCCCAAATCCTCCATAGGAGAAACTCCTTACTCATTAGTCTACGGAACTGATGCCGACATACCAGTCGAAGTCAGTGAGCCAAGCCTAAGGTACTCGCATATGAGCGGAGAGGAGAACAACGTAAATCGACTACAAGACCTTGATGAAGCCGAAGAAAGAAGGATAATGGCCCATATTAGGCTAGTGGCCCAAAAATAGCAGATCAAGAGATACTACAACAAGAGAGCAAAAATCCGACCACTCAAAGTAGGCGACTATGTGTTAAAAGCAGAGACATTGGCATCCAAAGACCCTAACGATGTAAGGAAAGTCTACGGACACCTTCGAATAAACAAAAGGCTAAGGCCCTAACAGCATAAAAAGAGACTACGGTCATCTCCGAAAAACAAAAGGTCACGGCCACTCATAAACGCAAAAGGCTAAGGCCCTGACGGTATAAGGAGAGACTACGGTCATCTTCCATATATGAAAGGCTAAGGCCCTAACGATGTGAGGAAAGACTACGGACACCTTCGAATAAACCAAAGGCTAAGGCCCTAACAACGTAAAAAGAGACTACGGTCATCTCCGACAAACAAAAGGCCACGACCACTCATAAACGTAAAGGGCTAAGGCCCTAACAGCGTGTAAAAAGGCTACGATCGCCTCCGATAAACAAAAGGCCACGACCACCCACAAACGCGGAAGGCCACAGCCACTTCTGAACGCATAAAACAGCCAAAGGGAAAGCAATAGCCGCGTACAATAAAAAACACAAGCGGACGTCACCGGAGTCAATCCAACCTTACTACGACAACTTAACTCAACTAAAGGTCACGCCACACGCAAAATAGAAATGGCAAAAGCAGACATAAAAGCACAACAATTCCCATGAAATCATCATAAATCATTCAATAGATTACAAATTTACAACATAGCCTCGATTACAGAAAAGAAAGGGGAGAAAAAGTCCCATCTAACCATCCTAGCCCCCGCCATCTTCCGTTGCACCAGTCGCACTGTCAACACAGTCCCCATCGCCCTTAGCCCGGAACACCCTAGAAATCCAAGACCCTGTGCCCAATTGGTCCACATCTGCAAAGGTACATCCCGCTTGGTCTGGAGAGTCGGGGTTATACCCACAAGCCTTGCGCGCGACCCTAACAAGGCGACGCTGAGTTTCAACCTCTGCCTAAGTGGCTCTACCGACGGCTAGCAGCTCCTCGAACATAGTCCGCCTCGCCTCAACATACACCCAAATATTGTGAGCCTCACGAGACGTATACCCAGCTGGAACAACAGTCTCCGCCTGCTGAGGGGCAACCACCTCAGCCGTTGTGGCCCCGAGCTCGGCGGTAAAGGCATCAATCCTGGCACGTAACTCCGCTGCCTCCACCATCGCCACACATCCCAGTTCCAATTCTCCCTCCAGCTGCTGGATTAGACTCTCCAGTTTGGTGTTTCGAGCCACAGCAGCCATCAAGTCTGCGTCCGTCCTCTCCAGCTGGGCCGTATCCCGCAGCTGATTCTCTGCCAGCTCCAAACCCTCACAGAAAACTCGAAACTGAGGGTCCTGGGTGTAGAGGTCCGCCAGTGTCTTATGCTTACTACGGGCCTCCCGGTATTTCTTCGACGTTTTCCTAAGGGCAGCATTCTTCTTTCGCTCCCGTCGGCCTCACTCCACTTCCAAGATGAGGGTCTGAGAAAAAGATAAAGAGAAGACATAATTCAAAATGACACAACGCCTCAGGGCTCATAGGAGGCCTATGAAAAACAATAATAAAGTCATACTTGCAAGGCAGCGCCAGCGACTCGATGAGACAAATCTCTATCACTCACGGCCTTCAAAGACTCTGTCTCGGCAGCTCCACATAACAAGGACATGTCCGCCACAACCTGCTCGTTGTCCAGCAGCAGGTTGTATCCCGTAGGGATCACAAGCCAATGGATAGGACCTATCATCTCCATATCCACCCGGGCATAGTCTTCCTGTGGCACGTCCGCAGAAGTAGGAGCATGTTCGGGAGCAGCCCCTTCCTCGTCAGCAGCCAGCCCGGCGACGGCCGGCGCACTATCATCCTCAACATGCGGAGAAGTGGTATTTCCCGCAACCTCCCTCAAGTGGGCTGCCCTCTCCGGTCGGATGGCTTAGCCCATAAGGACTGGCCTCGACTCAGGACGGCGAGTAATCACCTCCCTCTGCTCCACGGCCACACCTTTTCCAAGGAGTAGTCGGTGCCTCTTTCGCCCCAATGGCTCATCGTCCTCTGAAGCGTCCTCTTCAATAAGAGGAGGTGGAGGAAAAGGGCCCTCTCTGGACGTCGGTTCATTCACCAACTCAACCATGGGACGAGAAGTCCCGGGGACATCCGCAAAAGCCGACTCCTGAATTACGGATTCGCCTTCGGAATGAGCAGCATTGGAAACATCATCACTAGATGCTTCCACATCTGCCCGATCACCCTCAGGGCGAGCGGCCTCAGATGTGGTCTCTCTCACGTGAACCACGTGTTCAAAACTGGAATCTGCCGACGAGGAAGTGGCGGCACGACGTCTCCTTCTCCGCAGTGCACTCAGGGCTGCCAATATAGTTATAAAAATGCATCAGAAAATGCGACATCTAATAAGGTATGAGGCCGCCATATCCAGAACCAATACTATACCTAGGAGGCCGTATTTTATTGTAAATGTTACCCACGTCCTGCACTCCTCCATGAAGGGGATCAACCGCCCCACCCAGGCTTTAATGTCCAGCACGGTCTGGGGTGTACGCACCCTTGCTACAGACATAAAATATAATGAGATGACGAAAGGTCGAATAGGTGCAAAGTAATTAAGCACAAAGGATAATACTTACGTTCGGTGTTCCATGCCTCGGGGAATCCAACAGGGTCCGACACCATATCTGAGGTTCGGACAAAGAAATATTTTAGCCAGAACTCTCGATTAGGCTTGTCGTCTGTCTTGATGACCAAACCCTTCGTCTCACGATTCTTTAACTGGAGCATCGTCCCACGATTCTTTAACAGGAGCATCGTCCCTCTTATGAACCCGGGACTGAACAGCTGCAGCAGATGGTATACCGTGATGTCTAAGTCGGCCCTCTCGGCATAAGTCATCAGAATACGACATATCTTCCACGTATAAGGGGTAAGCTGGGTCGGGCATACATTGTAGAACTGGCATAACTCTTCCGCCAATAGATAGAAGAGGAGGCCACACCCAATTATAAAGGGGTATTCATAGAAAGCACAGAACCCGGCTCTATGCACGTTGGCAAGGTCCCCTTCGGCCGTTTGCATGACGACCGTCTCCGGAATCTG
>JASVEL010013624.1:0-126701 GCA_032618575.1 Nicotiana noctiflora
CACCGCTCGACCTTCTCGTGGATCAACCCTAATACCTCACTAAACACTACATGTCCCAAAAAAGTCGCATCCATAACTCACACTTAGTGAATTTTGCATAGAGCCTTCTTCTTCTCTCGGCCTACCGCCCCAGTACCACCCTCAAATGCTTTGTGCATGTTGCTCCGGTACGCGCGTGAATATGCCGGCATCGTCATCAATAAACACAATCACAAAAGCATCACGGTACGGCCGAAATACATTATTCGTCAAGTGCATGAATACGGCCGGGGCATTAGTCGGCCCCGAAAAGGCATCACTCAAAGAACTCGTAGTGCCTATGTCGCGGCCCGAACGCTGTTTTCATAATGTCTGAATCCCCGATCTTCAACCGATGATAGCCCGATCGAAGATCCAATCATAGAAAATACACTAGCTCCACCGGGAGCCGATCAAATAGGTCCTCGATACGAGGCGACGGGTACTTATTCTTCCACGATTTACCTTGTTCGATTTGCACCGTAATCAATACATATTCTCATTGTGCCATCTTTCTTCTTCACGAACAACGACACCGGTGCACCCCGAGGTGACACACTCGGACGAATGAAACCTTGTCCCAGAGTTCTCGAAGCTTGTTCCTTCAATTAACTTTTAACTTCCGTTCTGGTGCCCCGTGCGATAGGGGAGGAATAGAAACGGGTGATGTTCGCCCGACACCAAGCTCAATACCGAAGTCAATATCTCTGCCGAGGCGGCATGCGGCGGTGTCCGCTTCGAGTCACATCCAGGAAACTCCCTCGCGATAGGGACGGAATCAAGAGTCGGGTGTCTCGGCACTCAACATTTCTAATGAAGGCGAAATAAGATAAACAACCCTTGCCCAATCATTCGTCGGGCCTTTATATAAGAAATCACCCCGTCGGACACATAATCAGCCAAGCCACGCCACTCGATCCTTGGATTACCTGGAATACCTAGTGTGACGGGTCTTGGCATGACGAGTCCAGGGAATCGCACTGGTATGGCTATCTCCTTACCACGCGATTCCTGGACCGTCATGCCAAGACCGTCACACTAGGTATTCCAGGTAATCCAAGGATCGAGTGGCGTGGCTTGACCGATTATGTGTCCGACAGGGTGATTTCTTATATAAAGGCCCAACGAATGATTGGCAAGGTTTGTTTATCTTATTTGGCCTTCATTAGAAATGTTGAGGCCGAGACACCCAGTCTTGATTCGGTCCCCATCGTGAGGGAGTTTCCGGATGTATTTCCAGCAGACCTGCCGGGCATGCCGCCTGACAGAGATATTGACTTTGGTATTGACTTGGTGCCGGGCACTCAACCCATTTCTATTCCTCCCTATCGCATGGCACCAGCGGAGTTAAAAGAATTGAAGGAACAACTTCAGGAACTCTTAGATAAGGTTTCATTCGTCCGAGTGTGTCACCTTGGGGTGCACCGGTGTTGTTCGTGAAGAAGAAAGATGGCACAATGAGAATATGTATTGATTACAGGCAGCTGAACAAGGTAACCGTGAAGAATAAGTACCCATTGCCTCGTATTGAGGACCTATTTGATCAGCTCCAGGGAGCTAGTGTATTTTCTATGATTGATCTTCGATCGGGCTATCATCAGTTGAAGATCAGGGACTCTGACATTATGAAAACAGCGTTCAGGACGCGATATAGGCACTACGAGTTCTTGGTGATGTCTTTCGGGCTGACTAATGCCCCAGCTGCATTCATGCACTTGATGAATAGTGTATTTCGGCCGTACCTTGATTCTTTTGTGATTGTGTTTATTGATGACATTCTGGTATATTCACGCAGCCAGGAGGAACATGCACAGCATTTGAGGGTGGTATTGCAGAGGTTGAGAGAAGAGAAGCTCTATGCAAAATTCACTAAGTGTGAGTTCTGGCTTGATACTGTGGGTTTTCTGGGACATGTAGTGTCCAGTGATGGTATTAGGGTTGATCCACAGAAGGTCGAGGCAGTGCAGAATTGGCCCAGACCTTCCTCAGCTACAGAGATTCGGAGTTTTCTCGGCTTGGCAAGCTATTATCGCCGGTTTGTTCAGGGTTTCTCATCTATTGCTTCACCGTTGACTAAGTTGACACAGAAGAATGCTCCATTTGGGTGGTCTGATGAATGTGAGGAGAGCTTCCAGAAGCTCAAGGAGGCTTTGACCACAACTCTGGTACTTGTGTTGCCATCAGCCTTCAGGGTCGTATACGGTGTATTGTGATGCTTCTAGAGTTGGGCTCGGTTGTGTGTTGATGTAGGAGGGCAGATTTATTGCATAAGTTTCTCGTAAGCTAAAACCCCACGAGAAGAACTACCATGTTCATGATTTGGAGTTAGTCGCTATTGTTCATGCCTTGAAGATTTGGAGGCATTACTTATATGGTGTATCTTGTGATGTATATACGGACCACCACAGCCTTCAGCATTTGTTTAAGCAAAAAGATCTAAATTTGAGGCAGCGGAGATGGCTTGAATTGCTTAAAGACTATGATATTACTATCTTGTACCATCTCGGGAAAGCCAATGTAGTAGCTGATGCTTTGAGCCGGAAGGCTATTAGTATGGGCAGTTTGGCGTATATTCCAGTTGGGGAGAGACCCCTAGCAGCTGATGTTCAGGCGTTAGCTAATCAGATGGTGAGGCTGGATATTTCTGAGCCCAGTCGGGTGATGGCTTGTGTAGTAGCTCGTTCTTCTTTATATGATCGTATTCGAGAGCGCCGGTATGATGATCCACACTTACTTGTCCTTAAGGACAGAGTTCAGCATGATGATGCCAGGGATGTCACTATTGATAGTGATGGTGTATTGCGGATGCAGGGCCGGATATGCATGCCCAATGTTGATGGCCTTCGTGAGTTGATATTGAAGGAGGCCCACAGTTCGCGGTATTCTATTCATCTAGGAGCCGCGAAGATGTATCAGGATTTCAAGCAGCATTACTGGTGGAGAAAGATGAAGAAAGATATTGTGAGCCATGTGGCTCGGTGTCTAAACTGTCAGCAGGTCAAGTATGAGCATCAGAAGCCCGGATGCGTGTTTTAGCGTATTGATATTCTCGAGTGGAAGTGGGAAAGGATTACTATGGACTTTGTTCATGGAGTCCCTCGGACAGTGAGGAAGTTTGATTCGGTTTGGGTGACTGTGGATAGGCTGACCAAGTGAGCTCACTTCATTCCTGTGTGTACTACATACTCCTCGGAGCGGTTAGCAGAGATATTCATCTGTGAGATTGTGAGATTGCATGGAGTTCCCATTTCTATTATATCAGACAGAGGTACCCAGTTCACATCTCAGTTCTGGAGGACATTTCAGCGAGATTGGGTTCACAGGTAGAGCTGAGCACAGCATTTCATCCACAGACGGATGGGCAGTCTGAGCGTACTATTCAAATATTAGAGGATATGTTGCGTGCTTGTGTCATTGATTTTGGTGGTTCATGGGCTGATTACTTGCCTCTTGCGGAGTTTGCTTATAATAACAGCTATCAGTCCAACATTCAGATGGCACCGTATGAAGCTTTATATGGGAGGCGGTGTAGGTCTCCAGTCGGTTGGTTTGAGCCCGGCGAGGCTAGATTGTTGGGGACAGAGTTAGTTCAGGATGCCTTAGACAAGGTGAAGGTGATTCAGGAGAGACTTCGCATAGCTCAGTCGTGTCAAAGAGTTATGCGGACCGGAAGGTCCGAGATGTGTCTTATTCAGTGGGTGAGAAGCTATTGCTGAAGGTTTCGCCTATGAAGGGCGTTATGAGGTTTGGAAAGAAAGGGAAGTTGAGCCCAAGGTTTATCGGACCTTTTGAGGTGCTTAGGAAAGTTGGGGAGGTGGCCTATATGCTTGCTTTGCCACCCACTTTGTCGGGAGTTCACCCGGTGTTCCATGTATCTATGCTCCGGAAGTATGTCGGAGACCCGTCTCATGTGTTAGACTTCAGCACGATACAGCTAGATGAGGACTTGACTTATGATGTAGAGCCAGTAGCCGTTTTGGGTCGACAGGTTCGTAAGTTGATATCCAAGGATATAGCTTCGGTGAAAGTGCAGTGGAGAGGTCGTCCCGTGGAGGAAGCAACTTGGGAGACCGAGCAGGAGATGCGGAGCAGATATCCTCACTTGTTTGATGCTCCAGGTATGTTTCTTAACCCGCTCGCGGACAAGCATTTGTTTAAGTTGGGGAGAATGTAACGACCCGGCCCGTCGTTACTGGAATTACCACCCCGTTACCTTGCATTTACATATCTTATGCTTTTACATCAGTATTAGAGTATATCGGGTGAGTTAGGAGTAATTTGGATTGAAAATGAAACAAATAGCATGTTTGAAGGAAGCTTGAATATGGGAAGTCAACCAAGAGTTGACTATTGAGCTAGAGTGCTCGGAACCGGATTCCGATGATTCGACTAGTTTCGGGGGATCATTTATGACTTAGAAGAGCAATCGGAATTGAATTCGGAGGTCCGGTGTAGTTTTAGGCTTGAATTGGCGAAGGTTGATTTTTGGCGAAAACCGGATGGTAGGTGATATTTTGATCCGGGGGTCGGAATGGAATTCCGACAATTTCTGTAGCTTCGTTATGTGATTTTGGATATGTCCGCAAATTTTCAGGTCATTCGGACATCGTTTGATCGGGTTTTGGATCGAATGTTAGTTTTGAAAGTTTTGAAGAAACTTAGGCTTGAATTCATGTGTAAATGGTGATTTTGATGTTTAGGATGGTGTTTTTGTGATCGAAACAAGTCCGTATCATGTTTTGGAGTACGTTGGTGGTTTTCGTTGGGGTCCCGGGGGCCTCGGGATGATTTCGGACCATCAACCGGGCATTTGGGACTTGGCAAAATCTGCAGAAAACTGCAGGTTTCTGCCCAGTCATTTAGACCTCCGCGTTCGCGTGACATGGGCCGCGTTCGCGAAGGCCAGGTGGGCTAAAGCATCATGTTCGCGACAAGGGCATCGCGTTCGCGTAGGTCAGAGGGAGTTATGCTTCGCGTTCGCGTGACTGGGTGTCGCGAACGCGTAGAAGGATAAGGGGTAGCTTCGCGTTCGCGTGGGGGTGTACGCGTTCGCGAAGTATTGGAAGCAGGCGGCTGGGGAAATGAACATCGCGGACGCGTGAAGTGATGTCGCGTTCGCGATGAAGCAATAGAACTGGGCATCGCGTTCGCGCAAGGAGCATCGCGAACGCGTAGGTATAAATGTTCTGGCAGTGAATTTATATCACAAATGGCTTACGGGTTTACACCCCCAAAACACAATTTTTAGCCCTAGAGAGAAGAAAACTCGAGGAAATCACTGAGAAATCATCGGGTATTCATCGGAGGTAAGCTTTTTAACTCAAAAACTTCATTTTATGGTAGAATTAACATCAATCTTCATGAAATTGGGTAGAAATCTTGAAGAATTGTGGCCTAGGTATTAAAAATGGGATTTTGAGTTTTGGAAGGCCATTTGAACTCTGATTTTGATAAATTTTATATGCACGGACTCGTGGCGAGATGAGGGTCGCGTTGGTACTAATTTCGGAATTTTCCGAGCAGTGGGCCCGGGGTCGAGTTTTACCAACTTGGTGTATTTATGCGAATTTCATGTAAATTGAAATGGGTTATGATTCTTTGACCCGTATTTGATATAATTATTGTGGTTTGACTAGATTCTACGCACGAGGGAGCTAAATTCAAAGGAAAAGGCATCGTGGACGAGTCTACGACCGGCTAGAGGTGAGTAGTTTGTGTATATGGTAGCCTGAGGGTTCGAAACCCCGGCTTAGCACATTGTGACGCTAGTAGGGCGTGGCTCGCACACCGTGGCAGGTGCGGGATTGATTGTGACTAGGGATTGAGACTTGGTCCATCCCGGATGTGAATAATATGTTGTTAGTGTTGGAAATACACTGTATTTGATATATTTGTGGGCTGTAAGCCTTGTTTGGGGCCTTGTGCCGACCTATAGTGTCCTTAGAGGAAAATATTTATGTGATAGCTATATTTGCTTAAATCACTGATCTCAGTCCTGGAAATTGAAATCACCTTTTGAAATGCTAAGTCACCGGCTTTTGCAAATTTAATAAAATTAAAGTATTTTTCATAAATTATGAACTGGAAACTGGAATTAAGAAAAATGAACTGTTTTGTGACTTATTTGCTTATTGTGGACTGAGGATGGATCGGGCTGCACGCCGCATCGGTTGATATGATATGGGGATCGGGCTACCAGCCGCAGCGGTATTGCGCTTGGGCTGTAGGAGCTCCTCCGGAGGCAGTACACACCCTGAGTGAGCGTCGTCGACGTTAAATGGATCGGGCCACACGCCGTAGCGGTTATGTGCATTACATTGCATCTTTATCTATTGAATTATCTGTGATATTTGTATTGTACTTATGTTGCTATATCGTAGGAGGATCGGACTGTAGTTTAGCTTCATTTTGTGGTATTCTATGGATTTCTTGCTTTTAGCTACTTGTATATATTTATTACTCACTGAGTACTTAGTACTCACCCCTACTCCCTGCACCTTTGTGTGCAGATTCAGGTACTCAGGAGAAGTAGACGAGCATTCTAGCTTTCACAGAGTCATACCGAGTTGCTGAGGTAGTTGCTGACGTTCGTAGAACCTAGCTTCTCTTCCTCTTTTCAGTTGTTATTTTATATTCAGACTTGAGTATTTCCATACAGTATTCTCTACTTTGTTGGTTTTTGTTGGAGGCTCTAGACTTGTGACTCCGGAACTTTGGGAGTGTCAGTATTTTGTTCATTTCTATTATTATTGGAGTTCTTAAACCCATATATTCTTCTTGGGTTGTCCATTTGGGACTGGTATTCGATGTAATTAGAAATTGTTGGTCTGGCTGGCCTAGCTTGATTGTTGGGCGCCATCACGACCGTATTTGGGTCGTGACATCTTTGTTCCCCGTTTCATTATGTTGCCCCGGTACACAGCCGAAATAATTATCCAATACGGTCAGATAAAGGATCAGGGGCCTTCCAGGTTCTAGAGGAACCAACACAGGAGGATTGGCCAGATATTCCTTGATTTTGTCAAATGCATCTTGACATTCTTCAGTCTAATTCTCCGCAGCATCTTTCTTTAATAATTTGAAAATAGGCTCACAAGTTGATGTCAGTTGGGTAATAAATCTACTAATATAATTCAACCTGCCCAACAAACTCATCACCTCTTTCTTGCTTTTTGGCGGAGGCAAGTTCTGAATTGCTTTTATCTTTGACGGGTCTAGTTCAATACCACGCCGGCTTACCACGAACCCTAATAACTTTATTGATGGTACTCCAAAAGCACATTTTGCTGGATTGAGCTTGAGATAGTATCTTCGAAGCCTCTAGAAGAACTTCCTCAAGTCTTTGACATGATCACACTACTTTTTGGATTTGATAATAACATCACCCACATATACCTCAATCTCTCTATGTATCATGTCATGAAACATAGTGATCATTGCTCTCATATATGTAGCTCCAGCATTCTTCAACCCAAATGGCATTACTCTGTAGCAATATGTTCCCAAGGTGTGATAAAGGTCATCTTTTCTACATCCTCTTCATCCATCAAGATCTGGTGATAACCCGCATAACAATCAACAAATGAACCAATCTCATGATTGGCACAATTGTTAATCAATATTTGGATGTTTGGCAATGGAAAATCATCCTTCGGACTAGCTTTATTGAGGTCTCGATAATTAACACACACTCTGGTTTTTCCGTCTTTCTTTGGAACATGCACAACATTGGCTAACCAGGTGGGGTACTTGGTGACCCGTATGACCTTTGCCTCAAATTGCTTGTTGACTTCTTCTTTTATTTTCACACTGATATCTATTTTAAACTTTCTTAACTTTTGCTTAACAGGCCGGCATTCTGGATAAGTGGGCAACTTATGTACCACAAAGTCGGTACTGAGCCCGGGCATGTCATCATAAGACCAAGCAAATATATCTTTGTACTCATGTAATAACCTGATCAAATCCTCTCTGAGTGAAGCCTCTAAATACACACTAATCTTTGTTTCCCGAAAATTCTCCTTATTTCCCAAATTAATAGACTCTGTCTCATTTAAGTTTGGTTTGGGTTTCTCTTCATAATGGCTCAAATCCTTACTAATTTCCTCCAAAACTTCCTAATCCTCATATTCCACTCATTATCATTTTTAATTTCTTGTATAACTATCTGATTATCAAGACTGGACCGGGAATCCTTCATGTATGACACATCATTCAAATTAGCAAAAACTGGACTGTACAAGAAAATAAAATAAAATAAAATAAGGATATAAAAATAGAGGAAGAAAGAAATTGCATTTCATTAAACTGTGAAAGGTAACAAGGTTTGGATACATTTGACTAGACGGAACATAGGATTACAAATTTTGTGAAACAAGACAGATTTAGGAATGGAACATTAAAAGCTAACTACCACAACTCCCTTCTGATTGGAAGAGGAGTAGCTTTCTAGTTATTTAGCCTGATTTGGGGTCCAACAAACTTAACATCCATCTTTCTTGTTCCCTCCGCTGCCTGTATGATATTTACGCCTTAAAACAACCTTTCAAACCTTGCTAATAGCTCTTCATCTGGCCTTATCTTTGCATGGCCTGGCATGACAGTCGCCGGACGTCGTAGTGTACCAGGCTTGACTAAGGAGTAGGACAGTTTTGGGATAGGTTTGGGGAGGGTCCACACTTTCTGTTTTCAATCTTTTGGCTCTCTGTATATCAGCGATGGTTGGATTAAAGCCTAGGCCGAAAGTATTAGTGCTACCCGGAAGATGAAATGGTTGAGTTATACCCTACAAAGCAACTCCAAGACCTTTTCCCGGAGAGAACCCGTTCTTTATCAGTTCGTTGGAAACCATGACCGCTGTAGGGGTTACTTTAGAAACTGGGATGCTTTCTCCTTCAGATATCTTGTTCGCAGTCACAGTGTCCATCACTTGGTACTCCTAAGGACCTTTGTCTCTTTCGACTTCTTCGAATGGCGTGATGGCATTACAAATATTATCCTCACCGTGCACTATTATCTCTTGTTGATCCCATTCAAACTTCACCATTTGATGTAGTGAAGAAGGCACCACTTTTGCAGCGTGGATCCATGGACGTCCTAACAAGAGGTTATAGGACACAGCAACGTCCAACACTTGAAACTCCATGGTGAATTCCACTGGTCCGATGGCGAGTTCTTGTATGATATCTCCACCGGTATTCTTTCCACCTCCGTCGAACCCCCTCACACATATGCTATTTCTGTGGATCCTTTCGTGATCAATCTTTAGTTATCCCAGAGTAGACAAAGGACAAATATTAGCACTCAACCCATTATCGACCAAGACACGAGTCACCATTGATTCCTTACACTTCACTGTAAGGTATAACGCCTTATTGTTCTCTGTCCCTTCTAGTGGTAGTTCATCGTCTGATAATGTTATCCTATTTACCTCAAAAATTCTGTTTGTAATCTTCTCCAAATGACACACCGTGATCTTTTCTGGTACATGAGCTTCATTTAAGATCTTCATTAACGCCCTTCGGTGTTCATCGGAATGAATCAGCAGAGATACAAAGATATTTGAGCTGGTGTCTACCTTAGTTGCTCAACTATGGAGTAATCTTGAGCTTTCATTTTCTTTCGGAACTCCTCAACTTCTTCCTCGGTTACTGCTTTCTTCACGTGGACCGGATTTTCTTTCACAACTTTCACCTTCCTCAAATCGTCAGGAGCAAAACATCACCTAGACCGGGTCAAACCATGAGTTTCGCAGATTTCCCCCTTGACTTCCTTCCCTTTGTACATGACAATTACCTTGTCATAATTCCAAGGTACGACTTTGATGTTCACAATCGGCATTTGAATTACCGGCTCGATAACAACTGGTTCTATATGTGCCCATTTCATAGTCAATATGGGCTTCACCCCAGGTACTATCACTTTTATGGGTTCTGGTTCAATTATCACTACTGGTTGTTTTTGCAGGTGGCTCGACTGACACTTTCTCACTCCTGACTTTCTCCTCTGTCTTGTTGTTCGCTTTGATTGTCATCACAGTCTGAGAGGGTTTTTTGCAGCTTTCTCCTTGTACTAGCTCTATCATATGTGTTTCATGATGCACCGACAAAGGATTTTGCATTATGTTAGTGTGACGACCCAAAGGGTCATCACTTATTTAATTAATCATTTCGAGCTTCTGAGGCCTTGAAAACCTCATTCTATGTTGCCTCGATTTACGTGCATAATCCGAGCATGTAGCCGGAAAGATTTTGTGATAGAAAATATGAATTCTATGAGATATTTAGATAAAAATGATATTAATATTGATATGGTTGACTTCGGTCGACATTTTTGGTAAATGGATCCGGACCCGAGATTGGGTGGTCTCGAGAGGTCCGTAGGAAAATATGGGACTTGGACATGCGTCCGGAGTCGAATTCCGAGGCCTAGAGCCCAAGTTATGAATTTTTCTATGAAATTGTTTTTGAAGTAATTGTTAAAGGAAATGAATTAATTGACCTTGGTATCGGGCTCGTATTTTGGTTCCGACGCCCGGTACATGTCTTAAATATTATATATGTGATTTCTGTAAAGTTTGGTGATATTCGGATGTCGTTTGAGATGTTTTGGACCTTGAGTCCAAGTTTGAAAGTTTTGAAAACCAAAAGTATGAAAATCATTAATTTGAGGCTTGATTTGATGAAAACGATGTGTTATTGGCGATGTGATCGCACGAACAAGTTCATAATGTGTTTTTGAGGTTGTGTACATGTTTGGTTTGGAGCCCGGGGGGCTCGGGTAAAGATTTGATAGGCCATTGGATTAAATTCTGAATTTTTGCACTGCTAGTTTTTCACCCAGCTGTTGGCTTCACAATTGCGAAGCATTTCTCGCAATTGCGAAGGGGGCAGATCAAGGCAGGGCTCGCAAATGCGAACCCTGATCGCAAATGCGAAGCCCCTCATGACCCAGCCTTGTTCGCAAATGCGAACAATTGTTCGCAAATGCGAACATCCCCTTGTCCTGCCTATGTTCGCAAATGCGAACAATAGTCCGCAAATGCGAACAATGTCCTTTACTGCCTGTGTTCGCAAATGCGAACATTAGTTCGCAAATCCGAACACTGCCCTTTCCAGCCTGGTTCGCAAATGCGAACATATGTTCGCAAATACGAAGCCCCCAGATTTGCCTTGGCTTCGCAAATGCGAACAAAAGTTCGCAAATGCGAACTTCCCAACCTTAGCTTATTTTTCAAACTTCAGAAATTGGTCGGGGTTCGCAATTGCGAACCCATGTTCGCAAATGCGAACACAGAGACCTGTAAAACACGATTTTCAGCTCATTTCTTCACTTTTTACAAAACAAAAACACCCATTTGCGATTCTTCACGGATTCCTTCTTCATCAAAACAATTGTAAGTCACTTTTTACTTAATTCTTTCAATTCCTAACATCATTAAACATGTTTTTCATTAGAAATCAAAGGTTTTCATGGTAGAATTTCTTGTTTTTGTTAGAATATAGGGTTTTTCATAAATTGGGAAATTGGACCTCGAATTGAGGTCCGATTTTGAAACAAATCATATACATGAACTCGTGGGGGGATGGGTAACCGGATTTTGGTCCTAACCCCGAGTTCCGACCATGTGGGCCCGGGGTTGAAATTCACTATTCCGGGCATAATGTTGTAAAAGTTGTATTTGGTCTTAAGAATTAGTTTGTTGAGTAGTATTGATGATATTAAATCAATTGTGTATAGATACGATTGGATTGGAGCCAAATTTGAAAGAAAAAGACATTTCCACGGATTGAATTGTTCATAAACATTCGAGGTAAGTGTTTGTTCTATCCTAGCTTGAGGGAATAGGATTATGTGTTATGTGTTATGTGATCGAGTGCGGTGTATGGGCCGTGGTGACGAGCATCCATACACTGGCGTCTAGTATGACCGTGAGTCGTTGAAAATGCTTATTTTGAGATATATTTACAGATGAATTGTTGAACCTTTGTCAGGTTGTAGAATTGTTATGGTTCTCCCTTGTTGAGACTTGTTGTGAAGATAACTATTGATTGCCCTTGTTGGGACGGTTTATGAATTACTCTTTCTTTCTTTGCCCTTAACTGTGATTGTTATTTGGGTGAGGAAGAGTGATAATGCACGAAGGGTGATGCCGTGCCATGCTTTATTATAAATGCACGAAGGTTAATGCCGTGCCATGTTTTATTGATTATGCACGAAGGATCATGCCGTGCCCTGTTATTGAACCATGTACGAAGGATCATGCCGTACTTGGATGTGAGGATGAGAGTAAAAGCACGAAGGGTGATGCCGTGCACTTTATTTGCTTATTTGGTGAGGATGAGAGTAAAAGCACGAAGGGTGATGCCGTGCAATTATTTTCTATTCCTTGACTTGATATTACCTGTTTCCCATTATACTTTGTTTTCCTTGTTGATTTAATAACTGTTGTTAACTGTTGAGTTCTTCTGAGATATTCCTTGTTGAGTTGTTACTTGATTATTTCTCGTTATCTTGTGGTGTACATATATATATAGAATTGCACAGGTTTATATGGGTGTCCGGTCCTAGGCTTGTCACTACTTCGCCGGGATAGGCCATGCACTTACCAGCACATGGGGTCGGATTGTGCTGATACTGCACTTCTGTGCGTTTTTTGCACAGGTCCAGGTTACGATCAGGAGCAGCAGCAGTAAATCGATTGCGTGGGAGTTGATCACATTTGAGACCGAGGTAGCTTGCAGACGTCCGCAAGCCCGGCGTCTCTCTCTCTTTATTTATGTTACTAGCTGTAGTCTCTTTGTTCCGAGACAAACAGAATTATGTTATATTTCTTTCAAACTCTTATGTGTAGTTTTCGGTAGTAGTTCGTGAGTTGGTGACTCCACGTCTTGGGTAGAGGATTTCAGTATGATTTTCATCTTGTAATTAGTTATTTCTATTTCGATAAAGTATTCCGCATTTATTTAATTAAAATTGTGTTAAAAATAGGATAGTATGAATACAGTGGCTTGCCTAGCTACCACGAGTAGGCGCCATCACGATCCCGATGTTGGGGGAAAATCCGGGTCGTGACAAGTTGGTATCAGGAGCTCTAGGTTACATAGGTCTCACCACTCACGAACAAGCTTAGTAGAGTTTGAGAGGTAGGTACATAGACGTATGTACTTGTCCTCCAGAGTCTATTGAGTTAGGAAAGAGTCTCTCATTTGTTCTTTCTTGTCGTGCGACTTGTTCCTCAATTACCGATTGAATTTCTATTCTGTCCTTTCGCAGATGGTGAGGACACGCGCTTCTTCGTCCGCTGACCAGCAGCCCGAGCCCCAGGCAGCTCCCGTGAGGGGCAGGGGCCAAGGCCGTATCAGAGGCCGTGGTAGGGGTAGAGCTCAGCCCCATGCAGCTACCCCAGAGGTGGAGCCTCATATTGAGATTGACGAGGAGGTTCCGGTTCCAGCAGCTCCAGTGGGCCCAGCTCAGGTCCCAGGAGAGGCTTTATTTACCCCGGATCTCCGGGATGCTTTGGTCAGAATAGCGGGATTTATGGACAGCATTGCCAGAGCGGGTTTATTATCAGTTGCACCAGCCGCTTCTCAGGCTGGAGGAGGGGCCCGGACTCCTATTGCTCGTACTCCGGAGCCAGTAGCTCCTCAGCCTCAAGCACCAGTGGTTCAGCCAGCTGTGGCCACTCAGTCAGGTACCACAGCTCATGCAGGTGATGGAGCGGCCATGACTTCTGATTCGTTATGGAGACTTGATCGGTTCTCCAAGCTATTCACCACTACATTCAGCGGAGCCACATCAGAGGATCCTCAGGACTTCTTATTCAGTTGACATGAGATTCTCAAGACTATGGGGATCGTGAAGACAAACGGAGTTGACTTCTATACCTTCAGGCTTGCAGGATCCGCCAAGACTTGGTGGAGAGATTATTGCTTGACTCGACCATCAGGGTCCCCAGCTTTATCATGGGATCAGTTTGCGGAACTATTTATGGAGAAGTTTCTCCCTCCTACTCAGCGGGATGTACTTCGGAGGCAGTTTGAGCGCCTCCATCAGGGCACTATGATAGTCATACAGTATGAGACGAGATTTGTCGATTTGGCTCATCATGCAGTGGTGATACTTCCCACAAAGCGGGAGAGGGTCCGCAGGTTTATAGATGGGCTTAATCAGCCAATTAGACTCCAGATGGCTATGGGCGTGGGGAGTGACATATCATTTCAGGAGGCAGCTAATGCAGCACGCAGAGTTGAGATGGCTCTTGCTAGGGGAGGCGGTTATTCTTCAGATAAGAGGCCTCGTCATTCAGGCAGGTTTGGTGGTTCTTCCTCTGGTGGCAGAGAATCCTTTGATAGAGGCCAGGTCTTCCAGGCCTTTTCATTCCGCCCTTCGAGCTTCACAGGGTGGACCGGGTGATCGTGGTTTTCGGGGCATTATTCGGACCGGCCTCCTATTAATGCTCAACCCTCTTCGGAGTGTTCATGGAGGCCATTCGAGTCGTCGGGGCCAGCAGCCCCTATCGCCCAAGAGTTGCTACGGTTGTGGTGACCCGTGTCATTTTATCAGGTATTGCCCTCTAGCGGCGGGCAACTCTCAGCAGCGAGGTCCTCGTCCTATGATTCGGGCCCCAACTGACCCTCAGCCTGCCCAGCCAGCCACAGGCGGGGGTAGAGATTATAGAGGTGGAGGTCGAGACCGTAGAGGTGGAGACCGTCCGGCCAGAGGTAGAGGTCAGCCAGTTGATGGTCGTCCTAGAGACGCAGCTCAGAGGGGAGGTGCAGATCCCCGATTCTATGCTTTACCAGCCTGGCCAGAGGTAGAGGCATCAGATGCCGTGATTACAGGTACTATTCTTGTGTGTGGCAGAGGTGCTTCAGTATTATTTGACCCTGGATCTACATATTCCTATGTGTCTTCCTATTTTGCACCGTATTTGGCCGTGCCCAGCTATGCTCTGGATATTCCAGTTTATGTGGCTACACCAGTGGGTGACTCCATTGTAGTCGATCGGGTGCATCATTCGTGCGTAGTTATATTTGGGGGTCTTGAGACCCGTGTTGATCTGATGCTTTTGAATATGGTGGATTTTGATGTCATATTGGGGATGGACTGGTTATCGCCATACCATGCTATTCTAGATTGTCATGCTAAGACTGTGACCTTAGCCTTGCCATAATCACCCCGATTAGAGTGGAAAGGTACCTCAAGCCACTCCGTTCGCACTGTTATTTCCTATGTTAAGGCTCGACGCATGGTTGAGAAGGGGTGTCTAGCTTATCCGGCTTATGTTCGTGATTCCAGCGCAGAGGTTCCTTCCATTGAGTCAGTCCCTATTGCACGGGAGTTTCCTGAGGTTTTCCCTTCAGACCTGCCGGGCATGCCACCCGACAGGGATATTGATTTCTGTATTGATCTGGCACCGGGCACTCAGCCCATCTCTATTCCACCTTATCGTATGGCCCCGCCGGAGCTAAAAGAGTTGAAAGATCAATTGCAAGACCTTCTTGAGAAGGGCTTTATCAGGCCCAGTGTTTCCCCCTGGGGAGCACCTGTATTATTTCTAAAGAATAAGGATGGCTCGATGCGGATGTGTATTGATTACCGACAGTTAAACAAGGTGACTATCAAAAATAAATATCCACTTCCGCGAATTGATGATTTATTTGACCAGCTTCAGGGTGCCAAGGTATTTTCAAAGATAGACTTGAGGTCGGGCTACCATCAACTGAAGATCAGAGCGGCTGACATTCCTAAGACAGCCTTTCGCTCTAGATATGGGCATTATGAGTTCTTGGTCATGTCCTTCGGGTTGACCAATGCCCCAACAGCATTCATGGAGTTGATGAATCGGGTATTCAGTCCTTACTTAGATCTGTTCGTGATAGTCTTCATAGATGACATCCTGGTGTACTCCCACAGCTAGGAAGAGCACGAGCAGCACCTCAGAGTGGTTCTTCATACTCTAAAAGATAACCAGCTATATGCCAAATTTTCTAAATGTGAGTTCTGGCTGAGTTCGGTAGCATTTCCGGGTCACATTGTATCGGTGGAAGGTATTCAGGTAGACCCAAAGAAGATTGAGGCAGTCCAGAATTGGCCTCGACCAGCTTCAGTGACTGAGATCCAGAGTTTCTTGGGATTAGCAGGTTACTACCGTCGTTTTGTAGAGGGGTTTTCTTCTATTGCAGTCCCGATGACCAGGTTGACCCAGAAGGGTGTCCAGTTCCAGTGGTCAGAGGAGTGTGAGGCGAGCTTTTAAAAGCTCAAGACAGCCTTGACCACCGCGCCCGTGTTGATACTACCTACAGGTGCAGGGCCTTATACAGTTTATTGTGACGCATCTCGTATAGGGCTTGGAGCGGTATTGATGCAGGATGGTAAGGTTATCGCTTATGCTTCGAGGCAATTAAAGATACATGAGAAGAATTATCCAGTTCATGATCTTGAGTTAGCAGCAGTGGTTCATGCCTTAAAGATCTGGAGGCATTATCTATATGGTGTGACATGTGAGGTGTACACTGATCACAAAAGCCTACAGTACTTGTTCAAGCAGAAGGAGTTGAATCTACGACAGCGGAGATGGTTAGAGTTGCTAAAAGACTATGATGTTACTATCTTATATCACCCGGGTAAGGCCAATGTGGTGGCCGATGCATTGAGTAGAAAGTATGCCAGTGTGGGTAGTCTTCCATACATTTCGGTCAGTCAGAGACCATTAGCTCTAGATGTCCAGGCCTTAGCCAACCGGTTCGTGAGATTAGACATCTCTGAGACTAGCAGGGTGTTAGCCTGCACGGTCGCTCGTTCTTCTTTATTAGAGCATATCCGTGAGAGGCAATTTGATGATCCTCATTTGCGTGAGTTGAGAGATACAATACAGCGGGGAGGTGCCACACAGGTAAATCTAGATGATGATGGGGTATTGAGATTGCAGGGTCGAGTTTGTGTGCCCAATGTCGAAGGGATTCGAGAGTTGATCTTAGCGAAGGCCCACAGTTTGCGGTATTCTATTCACCCGGGCGCCGCGAAGATGTACCAGGACTTACGGCAGCACTATTGGTGGCGCAGAATGAAGAAAGATATCGTTGCGTATGTCGCTCGGTGTCTAAATTGTCGGCAGGTGAAATATGAGCACCAGAGACCTGGTGGTGTATTCCAGAGGATTGAAATTCCCGAGTGGAAATGGGAGCGGATCACTATGGACTTCGTTACCGGACTTCCTTTGACTCGGAGGAAATTTGATGCTATTTGGGTCATTGTTGATAGGCTGACCAAGTCAGCACACTTTATTCCAGTATCTGTCTCCTACTCGTCGGAGAGGTTAGCGGAGGTTTACATTAGGGAGATTGTTCGTCTCCATGGAGTGCCAGTATCTGTTATCTCAGATCGGGGTACGCAGTTTACCTCGCGGTTCCGGAGAGCGGTCCAGCAGGAGTTAGGCACCCAGGTTCAGTTGAGTATAGCATTTCATCCTCAGACGGATGGCCAGTCCGAGAGGACTATTCAGATTCTTGAGGACATGCTTCGAGCCTGTGATATTGATTTCGGAGGCTCGTGGGACTAGTTTCTACCATTAGCGGAGTTCGCCTACAATAACAGTTACCAATCAAGTATCTAGATGGCTCCGTATGAGGCGTTGTATGGTAGGCGATGTCGATCTCCAGTCAGATGGTTTGAGTTGGGGGAGGCCCGGTTGTAAGGTACAGATTTAGTTCAGGAGGCCTTGGATAAGGTCAAAACTATCCAGGAGAGATTGCGTTCAGCTCAGTCCATACAAAAGACTTATGCGGATCGTAAGGTTCGAGATGTAGATTTCATGGTTAGTGAACGAGTATTGCTCCGGCTGTCGCCTATGAAGGGCGTGATGAGGTTCGGAAAGAAGGGCAAGCTCAGCCTTAGGTATATTGGTCCATTTGAGATTCTAGACAGAGTGGGAGGGGTGGCTTATAGATTAGCTTTGCCGCCTAGCTTATCAGCCGTACATCCAGTTTTTCACGTATCTATGCTTCGGAGATACCACGGCGATCCCACACATGTGTTAGACTTCAGTACTGTCCAATTGGACAATGATCTGTCTTAGGAGGAGGAGCCGGTGGCCATTCTAGACCGGCAGGTTCGACAGTTGAGGTCGAAGAGTTATCCTTCTGTGCGTGTTCAATGGAGAGGTCAGCCTCCTGAGGCATCGACCTGGGAGTCCGAGTCTGATATGCGGAGCTGCTACCCACACTTGTTTCCTGACTCAGGAACTTCTTTCTTTTGTCCGTTCGAGGACGAACGGTTGTTTTAGAGGTGGAGATTGTGACGTCCCAAAGGGTTATCACTTGTTTAATTAATCATTTTGAGCTTCTGAGGCCTTGAAAACCTCATTCTATGTTGCCTCGATTTACGTGCACAATCCGAGCATGTAGCCGGAAAGATTGTGATAGAAAATATGAATTCTATGAGAAATTTGGATAAAAATGATATTAATATTGATATGGTTGACTTCGGTCAACATTTTTGTAAACGGATCCGGACCCGAGATTGGATGGTCCCGAGAGGTCCGTAGGAAAATATGGGACTTGGACATGCGTCCGGAGTCGAATTCCGAGGCCTAGAGCCCAAGTTATGAATTTTTCTATGAAATTGTTTTTGAAGTAATTGTTAAAGGAAATGAATTAATTGACCTTGGTATCGGGCTCGTATTTTGGTTCCGACGCCCGGTACAAGTCTTAAATATTATATATGTAATTTCTGTAAAGTTTGGTGACATTCGGATGTCGTTTGAGATGTTTTGGACCTTGAGTCCAAGTTTAAAAGTTTTGAAAACCAAAAGTATGAAAATCATGAATTTGAGGCTTGATTTGATGAAAACGATGTGTTATTGGCGATGTGATCGCACGAACAAGTTCATAATGTGTTTTTGAGGTTGTGTACATGTTTGGTTTGGAGCCCGGGGGGCTTGGGTAAAGATTTGATAGGCCGTTGGATTAAATTCGGAATTTTTGCACTGCTAGTTTTTCACCCAGCTGTTGGCTTCGCAATTGCGAAGAATTTCTCACAATTGCGAAGGGGGCAGTACAAGGCAGGGCTCGCAAATGCGAACCCTGATCGCAAATGCGATACCCTCATGGCCCAGCCTTGTTCGCAAATGCAAACAATTGTTCGCAAATGCGAACAATTGTTCGCAAATGCGAACATCCCCTTGTCCTGCCTATGTTCGCAAATGCGAACAATAGTCCGCAAATGCGAACAATGTCCTTTACTGCCTGTGTTCGCAAATGCGAACATTAGTTCGCAAATCCGAACACTGCCCTTTCCAGCCTGGTTCGCAAATGCGAACATATGTTCGCAAATACGAAGCCCCCATATTTGCCTTGGCTTCGCAAATGCGAACAAAAGTTTGCAAATGCGAACAAAAGTTCGCAAATGCGAACTTCCCAGCCTTAGCTTATTTTTCAAACTTCAGAAATTGGTCGGGGTTCGCAATTGCGAACCCATGTTCGCAAATGCGAACACAGAGACCTGTAAAACACGATTTTCAGTTCATTTCTTCACTCTTTTTGCAAAACAAAAACACCCATTTGCGATTCTTCACGGATTCCTTCTTCATCAAAACAATTGTAAGTCACTTTTTACTTAATTCTTTCAATTCCTAACATCATTAAACATGTTTTTCATTAGAAATCAAAGGTTTTCATGGTAGAATTTCTTGTTTTTGTTACAATATAGGGTTTTTCATAAATTGGGAAAATGGACCTCGAATTGAGGTCCGATTTTGAAACAAATCATATACATGAACTCATGGGGGATGGGTAACCGGATTTTGGTCCTAACCCCGAGTTCCGACCATGTGGGCCCGGGGTTGAAATTCACTATTCCGGGCAGAATGTTGTGAAAGTTGTATTTGGTCTTAAGAATTAGTTTGTTGAGTAGTATTGATGATATTAAATCAATTGTGTATAGATACGATTGGATTGGAGCCAAATTTGAAAGAAAAAGACATTTCCACGGATTGAATTGTTCATAAACATTTCGAGGTAAGTGTTTGTTCTATCCTAGCTTGAGGGAATAGGATTATGTGTTATGTGTTATGTGATCGAGTGCGGTGTATGGGCCGTGGTGACGAGCATCCATACACTGGCGTCTAGTATGACCGTGAGTCGTTGAAAATGCTTATTTTGAGATATATTTACAGATGAATTGTTGAACCTTTGTCAGGTTGTAGAATTGTTATGGTTCTCCCTTGTTGAGACTTGTTGTGAAGATAAGTATTGATTGCCCTTGTTGGGACGGTTTATGAATTACTGTTTCTTTCTTTGCCCTTAACTGTGATTGTTATTTGGGTGAGGAAGAGTGATAATGCACGAAGGGTGATGCCGTGCCATGCTTTATTATTTATGCACGAAGGTTAATGCCGTGCCATGTTTTATTGATTATGCACGAAGGATCATGCCGTGCCCTATTATTGAACCATGTACAAAGGATCATCCCGTACTATGGATGTAAGGATGAGAGTAAAAGCACGAAGGGTGATGCCGTGTACTTTATTTGCTTATTTGGTGAGGATGAGAGTAAAAGCACGAAGGGTGATACCGTGCAACTGCTTGCTATTCCTTGACTTGATATTAGTTGTGTTTCCATTATACTTTGTTTTTCCTTGTGAATTTATTAACTGTTGTTAATTGTTGAATTCTTTGAGATATTCCTTATTGTGTTATTACCTGGTTATTTCTTGTTATTCTGTGGTATACATATATATTGAATTGCACAGGTTTATGTGGGTGCCTGGTCCTAGGCTTGTCACTACTTCGCCGGGATAGGCCAGGCACTTACCAGCACATGGGGTCGGTTGTGCTGATACTACACTTCGTGCGTTTTTGCACAGGTCCAGGTTACGATCAGGAGCAGCAGCAGTAATTCGATTGTGTGGGAGTTGATCACATTTGAGACCGAGGTAGCTTGCAGACGTCCGCAGGCCCGGCGTCTCTCTCTCTTTGTTTATGTTACTAGCTGTAGTCTCTTTGTTCCGAGACAAACAGAATTATGTTATATTTCTTTCAAACTCTTATGTGTAGTTTTCAGTAGTAGTTCGTGAGTTGGTGACTCCACGTCTTGGTAGAGGATTTCAGTATGATTTTCATCTTGTAATTAGTTATTTCTATTTCGATAAAGTATTCCGCATTTATTTAATTAAAATTGTGTTAAAAACAGGATAGTATGAATACAAGTGGCTTGCCTAGCTACCACGAGTAGGCGCCATCATGATCCCGATGTTGGGGGAAAATTCGGGTCGTGACAATTAGGAGTCTCGGGTGCTTGCACCTAAATTCTTCTGGAGTCAATGAGCTCTTTTATAGCAGATTTTAAATGCCAACATTTCTCCGTGTCATGTCCCAGTGCCCCAGAACAATATTTACAGTGGATGGATTTATCTAAGTTTCTCGATGGAAGGTTGGAAATTTTAGGCTCAATAGGACTCAGCATCCCTAATTGTTTTAATCGGTGAAAGAGGCTAGTATATGATTCTCCCAGAGGAGTGAATGTTTTCTTTCTCTGAGCCCTGTCGCTTTTGAGTTCAGGATCGGGACAGAAGCTGGTTCGGTTAGGATTTTTGTAGGTTTTTGGTAGTGGGTAGGTATTTTGGATGTGGTAGACATTCTGAGGAGCTGGGGCCTGCCATGAAGGAGGAGGCGATGGGTAAGATTGGGCATGCTGGACCGAATACTAAGGACCAGTCGGAGGATAATAATATTGAGGTGGGTTGTACGGTGTTGGTGGGTATGGTTGATATGGGCGAGGCTGATGATGATATGGGTTGGAGCCCCCCGACCAAGACCTTCCCTCTATAACTGCCACTTCTTCTTTATTTTTCTTCCCAATTGATTCTCCCATCCCCATCTGAATTGCTTGATTTGTAGCCTTGATGGTTGAATAACTCATGATCTTATTGGTTTTCAAACCTTCTTCCACAAAACTCCCTATCTTCACTACTTCATTAAATGCCTTTCCAATTGCAGACACCAGATGCCTGTAGTATGTCGGCTCCAAAGCTTGTAATGAATAATCTACCATTTCTCCTTCTTTCATTGGTGGATCTACATGGGCCGCCTGTTCTCTCCACCTGAAACCATACTCCCGAAAACTCTCTCCGGGCTTCTTTTCCATTTTGGTTAATGACAATCTATCTGGGATGATTTCCAGATTATATTGAAAATGGTTCGCGAATGATTGAGCCAAATCGTCTCAAATGAACCATCGAGTATTATATTGACGGGTGTACCATTCCAATGCTGAACCGATGAGGCTTTGACTGAAATAATCCATAAGTAGTTCATCCTTTCCCCCAGCCCCACTAATTTTGCAACAATATCCTCTCAGATGGGCCACTGGATCACCATGGCTATCATACATGTCAAATTTTGGCAATTTAAACCCAGCGGGTAGCTGTACCTCAGGGAACAAACACAAGTCCTTGTATGCCACACTAACTTGGACTCCCAGACCCTACATATTGCAAAACGACTACTCAAGGCTCTTTATTTTCCTGGCCATCTCCTCTTGTTCAGGGTTTCTGGCAGGTTTCTCCTCCTACATCATATCGATACGTATGGTGTAAGACTCATGTTGTCTGAAGGTGGGTTCTGCAGGGTAGCAATGATTATCCTGGATATGAAATACAGGCTCACTGGAGGATTTGTGATAAGTGGCTGGTGGCGGTGCCACATCTACTGAAGGGGCCTGGAGTGGTGGTGGTGGAGCTTGTTTAGATAGTGAGGGTGGTACTTGTGATGTAGTGGCGTAATAGTGTGGGTACGTAGGGTATGTAGAAGATGAGTTCATGGTGGTTGGATCTTGGTTCGGTATTGATGGAGGAATATATGTGTGGTTTACTGGGTAAGTAGGTAAGGGTTGTCCCCTCGACCAAGCCTGATACATTTCCGACATCTACTATATAAGCTTATATATTTCTTCCTTCATGCTATTCACATCTACTACTTCCTCCTCTTGCACGGGATCCGTAATTGTCGGCTCAATTTCTTGGGTCACTGCTTTTTTCATGCTTTTAAAATGAGTGTTGTAGTTGTGATGTGCCAGAATGCCATTTGCTAACTGTTTTATCTTATACTCATCAACGACAAAAACTTGTTAATAGTTAAATCATAATAGATGAACATCCCAAGTTTTAAAAAACACAACTTTTGCCTGGCAATTATGCGTTATCTCGGCATTATTGTCTTTCTTTTGACCCGCCAATTTTCTTTTTCGGCTTTTCTTTTTCTTTTCTTCTGTATCTACCCATATGTTTCCATTGTTTTCATTGTTTATTTTTCTTTTTCTTTTCTTTTAGTTTCCTTTTTCGATCATATATGTTTGCCTATCGCACAAGCACTTACATGTAAGGAAAAATAATGACAACTTTTGGATTTTCAATTTCATTGATATTTCAAGCATTGATTACAAAAGATAATGTTGTACTACAACCTTCTAGATGTAGAAAATAAAAATACAAAATGCATTCCCTATGAATACAGTAAAGCTCCTAGTGCATGCGAGATATCGTTCGATCTTACCACGGGCCTATATGCTAATCCATTGTGGAGTTTGTCCAGGTCGGTCATCACTTGTTTCACAAAAATCATTGTTGCTGCGGTAAATATGGACTGGGTCATATCCTCGCACAATTGGAATTTCCGCATAACATAGTGAGCATTGTTAATATTTCTTTCCCTGATAATCCCTTTCTTTTGAAATAACCTCCCAATCTGTTCGGCACGAGCATCCAAGGTTTGCTGGCTCTTCTTTTGTAGTTGTTGTAGCTCCAATTATAACCGGGTGATGGCCATGTAGCAGTGCTCTCTCTCTATGTCAAATTCTTTTGTTTGTTTGCTACTTTTGACCTCGGTCGTGACAATCTTTCTCCTTAGCCTAGCAACTTCAGCATTATGTTCATCCTTTAACTGTTCGATTATCCAAGCCCTTTCTTCGGTATTCCTGGCCAATTTTTTCCAAACCCCAATTAATTCCTTCTCGGCTATATCTAGATCAAAGCTATAATTGTTCACCTTGAGCCGTAAATTATCAATTAGCTTTTCATCTCAGGCAAGTCGAAATGGGGTTTCGGTTGCTGCTCTCATCTTCACAATCAGCGCCTTCAATGTTTCATTTTTTTTCATCAGCTATTTCTTTTCACCCTCATCGGTTGCTGCTTGTAGGCTGCTTTCAAATTTGAGGACCTGAAATTGTTTCTCCAACATTCTAATTTTGGTCCAATATTCATTCTCCTTGGCCAGCCTATCCCATTGTTCCTTTGATATCTCAACAATTCTTGAATGTGAGGTCTCTTCGTCGGTCTCTCGTGCTCAAAATCTCTACGGTACCATGCAGAATACCGTGGTGACACTTCACCTCTAGCCCGATCTCTCACACAAGTGTCCACTCTTAGACATTGGCACTCATTCCATATTTGCCGGATTTGTTCTTCTGGGATTTGCCTATCGCGACTGATCTCTATTGCTTGAAGGCTAAGGTCCCTATATTTTGGCACAATTTGATATCTTCCGAGTTGGCGTAGTACTCGGTATGGCGCATAAGGTTGGATACTCTTAAGACCTATTAAAAGGAAATATGACCCCTCTGCTGCATGTATATGACTTCATTGATAGGCAACCGTCTGTATGCCTGTTATATCTGGCTAGCAGTAAGTGATCGGAAATATGTGTTCCAACCTTTCGACCCTTCTGGCAACTTGGCCTCTTTTGTCCTCATGTAGAATTCTTCAATACAAGTCTTTTCAGATGATCCATAGCTTGAAAACTGAGGGTGGCAGCATAAATGCTCTATCATCCACATCTGGATTAGTAGATTACACCCCTCGAAGAAATCTTCCCCTGCTTTACAAGTTGTGAGAGGACAGAAGGTATCGGCCACTATCATTGGTGCCAAAGTACTGTTTTCCTGTGTAAGGAGAGTACTAGCAATTTTGGCAACTCTGATGTCGATGTTCCCGTCTTTCGTTGGAAATAATATTAACCCCAGAAAGGCTACCGTGAAGGCAAAATGCATGTGTTCCTCCCATTTAGCCCGGTTTGTTTTACTGTAGAGTTTGTTCGTTTGAACATTGAATCCTTCAACGTGGCCATATCTGCGGTATATAAAGTTCATGGTGCAAAACCCGTGGACTATATCTTCATTGTGAACATTTATGGCTATTTTCATGGAGTCGAGGAATCTATGCACAGTGATGGCCCTTGGAGCAACCGGATACTTGTTTTTTAAAGGAACCTCTATCACGAACTGAATTTCCATCCCCCCCGGTCATCGGGATAGTGATGGCGCCTACTCGTGGTAGCTAGGAAACCCAATTCATTCAACGTTAACCTGTTCATATCATTATTTTTATACTCATACTTAATAGCAAGAGAAATAATTATTCAGTTTAATAAATGCGAAAGACTTTCTAAATAGAGATAAATGATACTAAGATAGAATACTGATGAAATCCTCTACCCAAGACATGGAGTCACCAACTCACGAACTACTAATGAATACTACACATAATGGTCTGAAAGAAAATGATAAATATATGTCTGTCTCGAAACAATGAGACCACAGCAAGTAGTATAAGTAAATAGAAGAGGCCAGGCCTGCGGACGCCTACAAGCTACCTCAGTCTCGGAATGCTCAACTCCCACGAATACTCTACCGCTGCTGCTGCTCCTTCTCAACAACTGGACCTGTGCAAAAAATGCACAGAAGTGCAGTATCAGCACAATCCGACCCCATGTGCTGGTAAGTGCCTGGCCTATCCCGACGAAGTAGTGACAAGCCTAGGACCAGACACTCACATAAACTTGTGCAGTTCTATATATGTACACCACAGGATAGCAAGAAATACAAAGTAACAAATTCAACAAGAAGTATCATAATAGGGGAAAACACAACAGCCAGCAACATCTATTAAACCAGTAATGAAAATCAGAGTATAATGGAAACAGTTAATATCAAAACAAGGAATATCAAATAGTTGCACGGCATCACCATTCGTGCTTTTACTCTCATCCTCACATCCATGGCACGACATGATCCTTCGTGCATGGTTTAAATAACAATGGCACATAATGTTCCTTCGTGCATAATCAATATCACAAGGTACATCATGATCATTCGTGCATAATCAATAACAAGGCACGGCATTACCCTTCGTGCATAATCAATAATATAAGGCACTGCATTACCCTTCGTCCAAAATGAGTAAACAAGGCACGGCATCACCCTTCGTACATTATCACTCTTCCTCACCCAAATAACAATCACAGTTAAGGGCAAACGAATGAAAATAATAATTCATGAACCGTCCCGGCAAGGGACACAATAATCATCACAAAAAGGTCCCGGCAAGGGAAACAATAATCAACTTCATAATAAAGTCCCGGCAAGGGAAACAGTAGTCAAGTTCACAACCCGACAAGGGTTCAAGATTATATCTTCAAAAACACCCCACAATAGATATTAACAAAAGACTCACGGTCATGCTAGATGCCAGTGTATGGATGCTCGCCACCACAGCCCATACACTGCACTCGATCACACAGCAATTAGCACACAAATCCTATTCCCTCAAGCTAGGATAGATCAAACACTTACCTCTAGCCTTGATGTCCAAATTATCCTTCAACTATAGTTTTACCTCGAATTTCACCTTTCAACTTGCTCGAATCTAATCACAATTGATTTAATTACATTAATAAATACTATATAACTTGGTTTGGATGCTTAAAAATGCTTTTCTCAAAGTTTACCCCAAAATTTCCTAAAATGCCCTTGGTCCCACGTGGTCGGAACTCGGGGTTCAAACCAAAATCCGGTTACCCATTCCCTTACGAGTTCAATTATATGATTTGTTTCAAAATCGGACCTCAAATCGAGGTCCAATTCCCCAATTCATTAAAAACCTAGGTTCTACCCAAAAACAAGAATTTCTTCCATGAAAACCTTTGATTTCTCTTGAAAAACATGTTTAATGATGTTAGGAATTGAATGAATTAAGTAAAAAATGACTTAAAAGTGTTTTGGAGTGATTTTGCTCTTGGAGAATCGTGTGTGGTGTGTTGGGTTTTGAAAGAATGAGGAAAAGAGGTGAAAAATTCGTTTAAGTATCAGATTGCACAGCTGTGGTTATGGGAATTGCGAACGTTTGTTTGCAATTGCGAACATAGCAGGTTTGGGGATTGTTGCTCTCACATCTACAAGAAAAAGTTCGCATTTGCGAACTCTGGCCCAAGGTCTGCCAGTCTCGCATTTGCGAGATTTCCTTCGCATTTTCGAGCTTTGGGTGATTTCTATGTTCATCGCATTTGCGATATTCTACTCGCATTTGCGAGCCTAGGTATTTTCCTGCCATCTTTATATTTGCGAAGACTGGTTCGCATTTGTGAACCAAGGCCAAGGCTGAGTCTTCTCGCAATTGCGAGAATTTCTTCGCAATTGCGAAGATACCAACTGTGTTATTTTTCAGAATTTGCTCCAACGGCCTATCAAATCTTTATCCGAGCCCTCGGGCTCCAAACCAAACATGCACACAACTTCAAAAACATATTACAAACTTGCTCGTGCGATCAAATTGCCAATATAATATCATTTTCATCAAATCAAGCTACAAGTTCATGATTACCTTCCTTTAAGATCCAAATGTCACCAAACTTTGCAGAAAGCACTTATATAATATTTAAGACTTTTACCGGGCGTCGGAACTAAAATACGAGCCCGATACCATGGTCGTTTAACCCATTTTCATTTAATAATTCTAGCAAAAACAATTTAACAGAACAATTCATATCTTGGGCTCTAGGCCTCAGAATTTGACTCCGGACACATGCCCGAGTCTCATATTTTCCTACGGACCTTCCGGGACCTTCCGATCTCGGGTCTGGTTCTGTTTACCAAAAATGTTGACCGAAGTCAACTATATCAATTTTATATCGATTTTCTTCAAATTTTTCATAGAATTCACATATTCTAGCACAAAAGCTTTCCGGATACATGCCCAGATTATGCACGTAAATCGAGGAAACATAAAATGAGGTTTTTAAGGCCTCAGAAATGCGGAACAAGTGAAGAAAATAGGTGATGACCCTTTGGGTCGTCACAACCTCACCATTTCTGATGTAGTTAGCAATTTCCTCCAATGTCGGAGTGAGCTCAAAGTCCGAAAAGTGGAACACGTTGTGTGCGGGATCCCAGCAGGCAACTAAAGCTCGGATAATGTCACCTCGAGGTACGATGTCAAGTAGCCCAGTAAGATCTTTCAAATATTTCTTGACCCGATCCTGTCCATCTTGGCCCAAATCATTCCACCATAATCGTAACTCCAAAGGGATCTTATTTATTAGTGAAAAGGGTTCATTTTGCAATGTGCTCATCCTGCACATTTATTAAAGGCGATTTAAAACAAAAATATTTTCAAAAAAATTTTCATTATTTCAAAAGAATCAGCCATTCAAAACCTTGTTCGAAGATTTCGAGGCTATTATTATTTAAGGGAAATGATTTCAAAAGCGGCCATTTCTGCGCAAACAACCGTCGGGCTTCCTTTCAGAACATTCGGTTATTTTCAAACACGGAATCACTTTGATTTTATTAAAAACTAAAAACTTGACATTTTTTGGTTATTTTTTAAAAAGGGTGGTTGGATCCGTCACGGGTTGCCTACGTATCTCGCCTAGTGATGAGAATCAAACCAGCGTAGTTCGGTCAAATTGTTTTAAGACCAACTATTTTGACAAAAATTATTCCGACTATTTTCAATTTTTCTTTTTCTTAAAATTTCAACAGTGTTTAGTCAGTATTTAAGTATTGCTATTCAAAAAATCGCTATATTTTTGTCTCTTTTTGTTTTCAGGTATCTAGCAGGTCAGCATAATAATCCAGGACAAATAAATTCAACATATAATCGTGCTCTGTCCTTGATATCCGGGTCTCTTGTCCTAGAAGGACCCAACCCTTGTGTTGATTCCCCTAAGTCAAATATGATGCAAATAATCATCCTAAATCTAGGCTTAATATCTTGATTTTGAATGGTACTAGACTGTGTACCCCAGCGGACAACTCGTATAGAGGAGGGGGGCTACGTACCGTGGACCCGCTGGATCGTCCGGCTTTGTAGCTTTTGCGGCCTCTGTTTCTTATTGGGTATGACTTAAAAGAAAGGGGAGTCTCAATCAGTAAGCACATCCCCGGAGGTAAGAAGAGATGGGTTTTTGGCACAATTTCTATATACGATTCACATAATATCAAAAAGTTAAACATATAACATGATGATCAAAGCATATAATAAAATCAGATATAAACAAGAACAACAATTTTAACTGAGCTCGAATTCTTAAACCCTGAACCGAAGTTCTGGGTTTCTTATCCACAGCAGAGTCGCCAGAGCTGTCACACCTCCTTTTTTTACTACTTACCCGAAAGGTATGTGCCACTAATTACTACTACACCTCGGGAAGGGATATAATAATAATAGGGAAGGAGTTTTTCCGGTTACAGGACATTCGGAACGGGATTTATTTATTAGATTTCAGAGTCGCCACTTGGGAAAATAATAGTGTCCCAAGTCACCGGCTTAATCCCGAACCGAGGAAATTATGACTCTGTTTAACAGTCCGCGAAACTAGAAATCCGGATAATGAATTATGTTAACCCGTGAGAAGGTGTTAGGCACTCTCGGATTCTGTGGTTCTAGCACGATCGCTCAACTGTCGTATTTGGTTGTATCCGATTTCCTTATATGCTTCGATTTTCAGCTATTATTAATGTCCTGCTTTGTCATTTTTAATAATTGCGACGTCACGAAAATGCATTTAGAGTGACACCGCACCAGTATGCTTGTGACTTTAATGCATTTCAGCTTCGCCAGGATTTGAGATTTGGGTCACATAAATGTGCACCCGTATTAGGAATGTAGTTTTATTAATCGCGCATACAATGTCCATGTCTTCATTAACTTTGGGAAAGACCGTAAAATTTGCTAAACGGACCTTCCGAGTCTAGAATTTTATGTTGAATTTTATTTGGGGGCCCGTGTGTTTTTATTTTTTGTAACGAGGCTCATCCCTTATTTTTAAAGTCCAATCCTATTCATGCACTATATTTTTCTATTTATGTTTTTTTCTTCCTAATACATATCCATTTTATATGAGTTTCAGACTATATGATGTTGGAGTCCAGGCCATTATTCATTATTCGGCCTGGACTTCAGACTGCTTAACAGTCGAATATCTAATACAATTGGGCCTCTGGAACACAACATATACCACTGTTTCTACTCGAGAGCACACGTGCCACATTAATCAGATCTGGGCCTGTATTCATTACTAAGCCCAGACTATATAAGCGAAATTAAAAGCAAGCTAACATTTCAATAACAGTATTTGAGCAAGTATTATTCAGCGTCACTAATTAATCATTTTCAAACGATGCCAAGTTACATTTTTCGATCACTACTAATTTCAATATTTAACAACTAATTAAGAATTCTAGCAAAGTAATTTACATCAGTGTTGTTATTCTATATAGCAGGTTCTGATATTGAAGTAGTTATCATGATACTAGTTGCAGGACTATTTTTGTCACTTTACTCCTTAACTGAAGGAAACAGTGTTGTAATTTTAACTAAACATGCTTGAACTACTGTTGTTAACAATCACAGATTCTAAAAGCGAATTTGTAGATAAATCATTGTTAAGTACTTATCCTTTTTGGATTAAATGGTTCTGATTCAACATTCGATTAACGAAATAGCTAAGTACCGATTTGTATGTCTAATTTTGTAACATACTTATATATGTAAGTGTATTAGCTGTGTATTAGCCTATTTTAGTTTTAGAATTAGGTGATAGCTATATCTAAATTACTGAATTGCGTTTAACTACAACATTAACTACATCTACACTAATCTAGATCGAATTTATATAGTTATTTAATTATTACAACCCATTCTAAATGAATTACAAGAGATCTAAAGCAATAATTACAAACATAAGAAAAATAGATATAGCTTAAGCAAACATCCGTCTAATATTTCATTCCTTCATCACATTTTAAATTACACCTTCGAGAAAAAGTAGTGTACCTGATCAAACGAAAATAAACTGATGAGTTCTAAGGGATGACGGAGAAGAGCAAGTCAGCTATAGCAGCAACAAAGTATCAACAGCAAACAAGAGCAAATAGCAAGCTTCCAAACTCAGTAGAAAATCAGCTATCAACCCAAGAAATAACAGAAATCCAGGCTAGTTGAGATGAACACAACAGAGAAACCACCAGCAAAGATCCTAGGAATAATACTCGACTCGAAGGCTAAATAGAAGAACAGTATAGCTGGAAATCCCAAGAGTTGAATTCCCAGAAATCTAACCCAATATGTGAAATTTTTGAACTCTTAAAATTGGAACCCAAATTTGAACCCCTTTTTCAGGCTTGCAACAGCCTATTTATCGAGTAATTTTGAATTAATTATTTCTATTTCCCTCCCCCACTCTTTTCAATTAAATACATTAAGGTCTAGCATGTAACGGAATGCCCTTGAACCCCTACTAGAAGGTTCTGGGTTGTTCCTTATTGTTCTATTGGACAGGTTTTACCTAATTGCCCTCAGTTTGCTATGTTTTATTACACAATTACCTTTTAGTTATGCCTAGTCCCTTTATTATTCAAGTATTTTCATAAAAACCAAGCATTAAAGTCATTTATATCCCCATATGCTCTAAATAATCTATAGAAATACCATTTGCCTTTCCCCTTTTACCCTTTACAATTAGTCATTTTTACCCGACCTACATTAGGTCTGTCAAGACTTGGGTAATTGAATGTATTTAACATATAGCCCCCTAAGGCTTGTTTTAAAAAATTAAACAATCTCAGACTATAGACCTTTTCAATGTTAGCCACTTTTACAAAGATAGCCACTAATCAAAACTCATATTGTGTTTGCAAACATAGCCACAAAATCATTTACACATATAACCAAAATACACATAAGCACTCAGAAGTTCAGAAGAAACTCACATACAATTCACATTGCAAATATAGCCATATTCATGTTGTTTTGCACAAGTAGCCCTAATTATGACTTAACTTTAAAATTAATTAGAATTTAGAGAGACAAGTTGATAATGGTTGAATTCCAACTAATTAAAACCTTAGCTGAGACAAGTTCTATTGAACAATCACATGAAAATAGCTAATATAGCACATGATTTACAGGTATCTAATATCGGAACTTAAGAACACTTAGACGATTTAAGGCATATATGAAATAAAATTCAGGGCTAATATGAACAAGTATGAACAAGATAGAACAAAGATAGATTCAGGTTTTTAAACATGCATAGGAATAGATTCAAGTTCTAAACAGATAAGAACATAAAAGAGACTAAACGGAAGCAAGCAAGAACATAAAAACCACTGAACAAAAACGGGCTTAGGGTACTTAACTTTTTAGGGCCTTTTTCTTTATTTTTCCTTTTCTTTCCTTTTCCTTTTCTTTCTTTCTTTTCTTCTTTCTTTTTTCGTTCTTTCATTTTCTTGATTTTTCCATTGTTTCAGAGACTCGTGGTCTCCTAAGTGTCAGATCTCCAAAACAAGCTCTTGGGAGTCTGATTTGAGTATGTGAGGGGTGTTTGGCGACTTGGGGTAAGTTTTTGAAGGATTTTTGGTTTTGGGTGCTTGTTGGAGTAGGGTTCCGGCGAGACTTTTTCTAATATTCGATGGGTTGGGTAATATTTGAGGTATATGGTTATGGTGGGGTGATAGATCATCTCAAGAAGGTCATATGGTGTTAAAATGGGGGTCTGGTTCATACATTGGTTGTCGCCGGCTAGGGTTCCGGTGAGCGGAATTTCAATACTGGGAGACTGGTAGGTTTTTGGATGGCGTTAATGGTGTTAAGGGCTGTTTTAAGGTGGAGAGGAGTGTTTGGAGGTTGGCCTGAGCCGGGGAAGACGGTAGTGATTGACCACCGGTAGGGTTTCACTGGTCTTAATAAGAGAGGGGGACGGGGGAGTGGAGAAGAAGGGGAACCTAAGGGCGGCTAGGGTTTGTGTATAATGAGAGGTGTGTGTATACTGAAGAATGAACGGGGGGGGGGGTTGATATATACTAATTATATGTTATTGATCATTAGCCGTTGGATTGGTTGAGATGAACGGCCAGGATCTTTTGGCGTCAAAACAATGCCGTTTAGTTTAACGAGGTGTCTTATTAGGTCCATTGGATTAAATGACTGAACGGTTGAGATTGATTGCCTTAGGTGACGTCGTTTGGTTAAATGATACCCTAGCCTCGTCCGTTTGATTAAGTGTAATGCATGGTTGTGATTAATTTTTTAGACGACGTTGTTTTATTTACATAGGCACCGCCTTACTTGGTCCGTTGATCAATTGCATCAACAACCCATATTTAACAATTACACGGCGTAGTTTGGTTTGGTAACTGGGCAGACAGGCTAAAATAGCCTGGGCTTGGTCTGTGTAATGTATTTGGGCAATATACTTCATATGTATTTGGCCCAATTCAATATTCTACATTGTATTTTTTGTAGTTTTCTTATTTTTTAATTGTTTTATTTAATTTTCTTTATTTTCTTTTGTATTTTATACTTATTTTCCTTTGTACTTATTCTACACTGATGTATTTTCATTTCAAATTTATAAGCAATTAAAACAAATACTTGTATTTTGTACACACAAATCAACACAATTTCAAACAAAAATCATTTTGTATATATTTTTTATTTTATTTTGGAATTTGATTGCTTGGGGCAAAAATCACGTGCTCACAATTATAATTTACCTTTGATCTATTTTTTGATTGTATTTACTTGCAAATATTTGTTAACTTTCAAGTCAAACAATTTGGCATTGTCAGTGTGGAGGTAGATAAGTTATTGGCCAACGGGTAGGGAATCAAATATCCCCAATGGGTCGCCAAAGTCGTGATGGTCAAGAAGAAATGTGGGAAATGGGTCGCCAAAGTCGTGATGGTCAAGAAGAAATGTGGGAAATGGAGGATGTGCGTCGATTTCACCGACCTCAACAAAGCATGCACGAAAGACTCATTCCTATTACCCCACATCGACCAGTTGATCGACGCCACAGCGGGACATGAACTACTAAGCTTCTTGGATGCCTACTGTGGATACAACCAAATCACGATGGCCAAGGAGGACCAAGAGAAAACAATATTCATCACCCACCAGGGTACATATTGCTACAAGGTGATGCCCTTCAGACTCAAAAACGCAGGGGAGACGTATCAGAGACTGGTTACTAGAATGTTTAAGGAACAACTTGGCAAGACCATAGAGGTCTACATCGAAGATATGCTGGTAAAATTGGCAAACAAAGAAGAGCACCTCGACCATCTGAAAGAAGCCTTTGAGATAGTGCGGCAGTATGGGATGAAATTGAACCTAAAAAAGTGCACATTCGGTGTAGCATTAGAAATGTTCTTGGGGTTCCTCGTATCACAACTATGTGTCGAAGTCAACCCGGACCAGATCAAGGCAATAGACGCAATACCTGAGACCTTGAACAACAAAAAATAGGTACAAAAGCTGAGAGGTCGAATAGCCGCCCTATCCAGGTTCATCTCGTAATCCTCCGATAGGTGCCATAAATTTTTTAACGTATTGAGAAAAGATCACGGACTATAATGGAACGATGAATGCGTCGAGGATTTGAAAACATAAAAGTATACCTATCTTCGCCAGCATTGCTAGTCAAGGCAAACCCTTGCTAGTATACCCGGCAGTGTCCAAAGTCGTTGTCAGCGCAGTCTTGGTCCGTGAAAACAATGGTACGTTATATCATATTTACTATATCATCAAAACCCTGGTAGACATCAAAACATGGTATCCCCACCTCAAGAAGCTCGACCTAGCACTGGTCGTAGCTTCACGAAAGCTTAGACCTTACTTTCAGTGCCACCTCATAAGAGTTGTGACGACTTTCCCCCTGATGAGCATCCTACACAAACCCAAATTGTCGGGTAGGCTCACTAGATGGGCCATAAAGCTCAGTGAGCACAACATATCCAACGACCCAAGAAATGCCATAAAGTCGCAATTACTTGCAGATTTGGTCACCGATTTTAGTACAGATATTTTGCCGGAAGCGGATTTAGAGGCCATTTGCGCAACACCTGGTGCCAACCTCTGGACCCTCTATGCTAATTGCTCTACCAAAGCCTCGGGATCGGGACTGGGACACATACTCGAGCCCCACAGGTGAAATATTTCGATAGTCCGTACAATGGCCCAAGATAACTAACAATGAGGTTAAGTATGAGGCTGTGATTGCAGGTATGAAGTTAGCCATCAACTACGGGGCTTGACGACTCATCCTCCATTACGATTCTTAACTCATGGTAAAACAGGTCACCGGGACTTACTAGATCATGGAGCAGAGGCTGCAGAAATATCAAGTAGAAATCCACAAGTTGATGCCCGAATTCAACGAGTGTCGCCTGGAACAAATACCAAGGCATAGAACGTCAAAGCAGACTGCCTAGCCAAGTCGGTCGCAACCACCAAAAACATCAACAAGGGAAACATAGTCACCCTACTCCATTTAGCCATATATCACACTCAGGTACTCTCTTTAAATCTAACTTGGGACTGGCGCAACCAATTTATCTCCTATCTAAAGGACAGGACACTCCCACTCGACAAAAAGGAAGCCAAAAAGCTCCGCGTACAGGACACCCGATACTACCTAATAAATCACAACTTGTATAAAAGAACGTTTGTTGGACCGCTCGCTAAGTGCTTAGGGACGCACCAAACAAGGCAATTACTCGAAGAGGTACACGAGGGTCTGTCACGACCCTAGTTCACCAATTGTGAACATGTCGTGATGGCACCCAGTCTCCACGACTAGGTAAGCCTAACACGTTGTGGAATATACAAATTATAAATGCTTAAATAAGAAACAGCGGAAAAATAGCATAAAAGATATGTAATACGTGCCGCTTGGCACATACATCCGTCAGTCAATGAATAAAACACTACCAAGATCCGGAACCCCACGGTAACACAGACTAAAAGAGGAAATACAACTGTGGCTCTATGTGTAAAGAGTATCTAACAACGAAATGAAGAAAATGTCAACTAGTACTACTAGAATAGAAGGAAAAGCCTCCGGATCTGCGAACGTAGCAGATCATACCTCGAGGTCTCCAGAAAAGCTGCGGAAATCACCTAGCACGAGCCTGCTCTGATGTACCTGGATCTGCACAACAAAAGTGTGCAGAAGAGTAGCATGAGTACACCACGGCGGTACTCAGTAAGTGCCAAGCCTAACCTCGATGGAGTAGTGACGAGGAAGGTCAGGGCCCGACTGAGAAAACAATAATATAATGATGATAACAAAAATAAACAGTTTAAAAGATAATAGTTTCCGAAATAACAACAATAAGATGATTACTGCAACTGTCTACAATTAAGCTAACAACAATTAAACAACTCAATAAAACAATTCCAGGACCTGTGGGAATTGAACCCACAGTCCCATTCTCAGTACCTCTGGGTCTCCGGGAATCGAACCCGCAGCCCATGTCCCAATAATATCTCAATAACTCAGGATCTCCGGGAATCGAACCCGCAGTCCCTACCAATAAGTCAGGATCTCGGGAATCGAACCCGTAGTCCACATTTCAATAATCTCAGGATCTCGAGAATCGAACCCGTAGTCCACATTTCAATAATCTCAGGATCTCAGGAATCGAACCCGTAGTCCACATTTCAATAATCTCAGGATCTCGGGAATCGAACCCATAGTCCATATTTCAATAATCTCAGGATCTCGGGAATCGAACCCGTAGTCCATATTTCAATAATCTCAGGATCTCGGGAATCGAACCCGTAGTCCATATTTCAATAATCTCAGGATCTCGGGAATCGAACCCGTAGTCCATATTTCAATAAATCTCAGGATCTCGGGAATCGAACCCGTAGTCCACAACCACAGCAAGTAAAGGAATACACAGAGAGAAGTATAATATGCTTAACGATAACTTCGCCGATGAACAACGCCAACGATTACCAAGAAAACTCAAGTAAGTCAATTAAGCAACTAGACAGTTAGATTCTATCTAATCATGCTTTTCTAACTACTACCGGGTAGGAATATCGAATTTAACAACTAAAAACAAGAATATCACTCATTGAACATTTTGAGTAAAGTATGTGTTCAACAACCAGCGCATGTACACGCCCGTCACCTCGCGTACAAGGCATTTAAAGTATCACAATAATATCCTAGGGGTGAAAGTCCCCCACACAAAGTTAGACAAGCCACTTACCTCAATTCCGGTACAAAACCGCTAAGCAATAACCCTCTTGCCACGAATGTCGGCCTCCACAAGTGTAGTATCCGATAAAAATCAATAGAATCACATCAAAATAGGCCAATTGGGCATTACCCAATCAAAACAATCGAATTACACCAAAACCACAAAGTTGCCAAAACCCGACTTTCCGTATGCTTATCGAAAAATCACGAAAGTTATATTTTCGGAACCCTTGTCTCAATACGAGTCTAAGCATATAAAGTTTATCAAATTCGGACTCCATTTGCCCACTCAAAACCTTGATCTCCTAAAGTTCAAGCCTAGGGTGAAAACCCCCATAAAACACCCCAAATTCCTCCATCTTCATGAGATAATTGCATAATATTGTCAACAATAATCATAATTTGAGTCCATAGTTGATTACCTGAAGAAACCCCTTGAATCTCCCTTCAAAATCGCCCAAATCGCCCCTTAAGCCGAGCCCTCAAAGTTTGGAAATGTTTCTGAAATTTCTAACTTATGATATAATTAACTCTCTGCGATTTCCGCTTCTGCGGACAAAATTCCGCTTCTACGGATCCGCTTCCGCGACATTTCGTCGCTTCTGCGAAGCCCAGGCCTGGCTGGCCCATTCCGCTTCTGCGAGCCTAAAGCCGCTTCCGCGAGGCCGCTCCTGCGGACAAAGGTCCGCTCCTGCGGAACTCTCCGCTCCTACGAACAGCAGTCCGCTTCTGCGGACTCGCCTAAGCGGAGGCTTGTCCGCTTCTGCGAAATTCCCCAACTCGTCTCCTGACCGCTTCTGCGGTCCCCATCCTCGCACCTGCGATGCCGCTCATGCGGACAAGGACCGCCCCTGCGCTCCAGTCCGCTTCCGCGCTCCAATTTCCGCTTCAGCGGACTCGCCTCTGCGATTCCATTTCCGCAGGGGCGAAAACAACAGAGGCAGAATTCCTAAACCTGCAATTTCCATGATTTTCTCCCGTTTAACCATCCGAAACCACCCCGAGGCCCCCGGGATCTTATCCAAACACACCAACACATCCTAATACCTTATTCGAACTTGTTCCAATCCTCAAAACACGTCTAACAACATCAAAACCCATAATTCACATCGAATTCAAGCCTAATTTCTTAAAACTCTCTGAATTACACATTCGATCTAAAACCCGACCAAACGACTTCCGAATGACCTGAAAATTTGCGGACATATCCAAATTCACATAACTAAGCTACAAAAATTGTCGGAATTCCATTCCGACCCCCGGATCAAAATCTCACCTATCGTTCGAATTTGCCAAAATTTCAACCTTCGGCATTTCAAGCCTAATTGAGCTACGGACCTCCAAAATACATTCCGAACGCGCTCCTAACCCCGAAATCACCTAACGGAGCTAATGGAACCATCGATTTCCGTTCCGAGATCGTCTTAACACTGTTCCGGCTATGGGCCATTTTCTAGCTTCAAAACTCTTATTTAGGGACTAAGTGTCCCAAAATGCTCAAATTTTCAGAACCGACTCTCCCGGCAAACCACCATTGCAGAAATGAACTTAGGGGAACAGTTAAATTAGGGATTGGGGCATAATTTTCTAAAACGACCGGTCGGGTCGTTACAGGGTCACTCTGGTACACATACCAGTAATTCTACTCTTGTCCATTGCATTATCTATGCTGGGTGGCCCACAATGAAAAAGGAGGCATCAGAGTATGTTCACAGATGTGAACAATGCTGAAAGTACGCCCCCATGATACATCAACTGGGAGAGCTTCTACACTCGGTTTATCACCTTGTCCCTTCATAATATAGGGAATGGACATAATCGGCCCCCTACCAGCAGGACGAGGAAAGGTATGATTTTGGTTAGTTTTGGCTAACTACTTCTCCAAGTGGGTAGAAGCAGGTGTGTACGCCCAAATACGCGAACAAGAAACCATTGCCTTCATATGGAAAACATCATATGCCACTTCGACATTCCCAAAGAAATCAGCTATGACAATGGCCCACAATGTTTCGGCAAAAAGATAACAGAGTTCTGTGACAAATGGCATATCAAATAGATACTCTCCATGCCATATCATCCTGTCGCCACCGGCCAAGCAAAAGCATCCACAAAACAATATTGAACATTTTAAAAAAGAAAATCGAAGAAGCTAAAGGGCTCTGGCCCGAATTACTACCAGAGGTACTCTGGGCATATCGAACAACACCAAAATCCAGCACAGGAGAAACATCGTACTCACTGGTCTATGGAACCGATGCTGTTATACCAGTCAAAATTGGAGAACCAAGTATAAGATATTCACATACCAGCAGACCAGACAATGACATGGGTAGGCTTCAAGTCCTCGACGAAGCCGAAGAATGAAGATATATGGCCCACATAAGAATGACGGCTCAAAAGCAACATGTCGAAAGGTATTGCAACAAAAAAGCCAAACTACGACCACTCAAAGTAGGAGATTACGTCGTCAAAGACAAAATTTTGGCGTCAAAAGACCCGAGTGAAGGGAAACTGGGCATCAATTAGAGTGGGCCATATAAAATCACAAAAGATGCAGGAAAAGGAGCATTCTAGTTGGAAGCAATGGAAGGAAAAACACTCCAGAACAACCGGAACGTCGCCCACCTCAAACACTTCCACTTTTGAATAGTGTCTCCCCAGTCATACTCTTTTTCCCTTACCAAAGTTTTGTCCCAATTGGGTTTTCTCGGGGAGGTTTTTAATGAGGCGGCGAAGGAGACACCTAGGGGCGCATGGAGACAGGTTTATCATACTGGCCATTCAAGGCATTTCTCTTGTCCGATATAGTAAAGGGACTAGGCTAGTTGATTCTCTATTATGTAAATGGCTAAGGCCACCTTCTCCATTATGTAAGAAGCTAAGGCCACCTTCTCCATTATGTAAGCAGCTAAGGCCATCTTCACCATTATGTTAGTGGCTAAGGCCACCTTCTCCATTATGCAAGCGGCTAAGGCCACCTTCTCCATTGTGTAAGCGGCAAAGGCCACCTTATCTATTATGTAAGCGGCTAAGGCAACTTCTCAAATATGTAAGCAGCCATGACCATCACCAATGATTGTCTACCCCGCTCGATAATGACAAATAAACACTTTAATGACAGTTGAAGTTACGTCCTTTGGGACAAAGTCCATCGCTAATGATTGTCGACCTCTCTCGACGATGATAGATAAATACTTCAACAACAGTTGAAGTAACGTCCTTTGGGCCAAAGGCCATCGCGAACGACTGTTATATTGTGGTATTTGTGCCAGATGGGAGGATTTTCTGTGCTTATCGGCACTCTAACTGTTTTGAAATCATTTTGTAACTTTTGAAATGATCATTTTCAAAAGAGATTTAAACTAAGAGCATGTTTGAAAGCCACCTAAGAATTGAATTTCGATGTAATTGGGTGTAATTACACAGTTTGGCGTGTTTGTTTGGCCAAGTAATTACTTGGTCAGCATGGAATTGGGTGTAATTGGAGAGGTGTAATTACACTCTCCAATTCTCAAGAGGGAGGTGAGAATTGGTGGTAATTACACTGTGTAATTACTAGGTTATTTTTTATTTTCGTTCCTTTTTATTTTATTTTAATTTATTTTCTTTATAAATTTTTATTCCTATTATTTTAATATTTAATTTTTATTTTTAATTTTTAATTTCTTTTAAAACTGTAAAATATATTTTTCTTTGTACATTATTTCTCTTCCTTTATTTCTTGTTATTTCATGTAACTGCTTATATTTTATTTTTATTTATTTTATTATTCTGTTTTTTGAAACTTCACCTCCTAATATTATAAATAATAAGTCATTTACAAACTTATCATATAACGAGTGATGTAATTAAAGTGAAATTTTATTGTTGAATGTGGTTATAAAACTTATTATGTTTCATAATCTAAAATTATAGTGGAACTTACAATTATTATGTTGGAATTTGACATATGCAAAATAATTTTTTTAATTTTTTTTTTAAATTGTGTTACATTCATGGTTCTAATTTACTTGTTTTAGTAGTATTGGCTCACTCTCATGTTGTTCATTTTTTTAGTTAAAATTGATAGATCAGTTTTGTCAAACATTTGAATAATGTTATGAAATTATATTTATAACTATTAATTTATTTTATCAAATATTGTCACGACCCTAGTTCACCAATTGTGAACATGTCGTGATGGCACCCAGTCCCCACAACTAGGTAAGCCTAACACGTTGCGGAAATATACAAGTTATAAACACTTAAATAAGAAACAGCGGAAAAATAGCATAAAAAGATATGTAATCCGTGCCGCTTGGCACATACATCCGTCACACAATAAATAAAACACTACCAAGATCCGAAACCCCACGGTAAACACAGACTAAAAGAGAAATACAATTGTGGCTCTATGTGTAAAGAGTATCTAACAACGAAATGAAGAAAAATGTCAACTAGTACTATTAGAATAAGGAAAGCCTCCGGATCCGCGACGTAGCAGCATCATACCTCGAGGTCTCCGTAAGGCCGCGGAAATCACCTAGCACGAGCCTCCCTGATGTACTTGGATCCGTACAACAAAAATGTGCAGTAAGAGTAAGCATAAGTACACCATGGCGTACTCGCAAGTGCCAAGCCTAACCTCGACGCGAGTAGTGACGAGGACGGTCGTGGCCCTACCGAGAAACAATAATATAACGATGATAACAAAATAAACAGTTTTAAACGATAATAATTTCCGAAATAACAACAATAAGATGATTACCGCAACCGTCTACAATTAAGCTAACAACAGATAACCAACTCAATAAAACAAATCCAGGGTCTATGGGAATTGAACCCACAACCCCATTCTCAGTACTTCGGTCTCCGGAATCGAACCCGCAGCCTCATGTCTCAATAATATCTCAATAACTCAGATCTCTCGGGAATCGAACCCGTAGTCCACATTTCAATAATCTCATGATCTCGGAATCGAACCCGTAGTCCACATTTCAATAATCTCAGATCTCGGGAATCGAACCCGTAGTCCACATTTCAATAATCTCAGGATCTCGGAATCGAACCCGTAGTCCACATTTCAATAATCTCGTGATCTCGGAATCGAACCCGTAGTCCACATTTCAATAATCTCGTGATCTCGGAATCGAACCCGTAGTCCACATTTCAATAATCTCGTGATATCGGGAATCGAACCCGTAGTCCACATTTCAATAATCTCGTGATCTCGGGAATCGAACCCGTAGTCCACATTTTAATAATCTCGTGATCTCGGGAATCGAACCCGTAGTCCACAACAATACAAGTAAAGGAATACACAGAGAGAAGTATAATATGCTTAACGATAACTTCGCCGATAAACAATGCCAGTGATTACCAAGAAAACTCAAGTAAGACAATTAGGCAACTAGACAGTTAAATACTATCTAATCATGCTTTTCTAACTACTACCGGGTAAGAATACCGAATTTAACAGCTAAAAACAGGAATATCACTTATTGAACATTGTGAGTAAAGTATATGTGCAACAACCAGCGCAGGTACACGCCCGTCACCTCGCGTACAAGGCATTTAAAAATATCACAATAATATCCTAGGGGTGAAAGTCCCCCACACGAGGTTAGACAAGTCACTTACCTCAATTCCGGTTCGAAACCGCTAAGAAATAACCCTCTTGCCGCGAATGTCAGCCTCCACAAGTGTAGTATCTGATAAAAATCAATAGAATCACATCAAAATAGGCCAATTGGGCATTACCCAATCAAAACAACTCAAAATACACCAAAACCCACAAGTTGCCAAAACCCGACTTTCGGTACGCTTATAGAAAAATCACGAAAATTATATATTCGGGTTCCTTATCTCAATACGAGTCTAGGCATATAAAATTTATCGAAATCGGACTCCGTTTGCCCATTCAAATCAAAGATTTCCTAACATTTAGGCCTAGGGCTCAAACGCACCTTTAATCTTCCAATTTTAGTGAAATAATCACGGATTTCATGATAAACCAACGAATTAAGGTCAAGAAACTTACCCCCGATGATTTCCCAATGATATCCCAGCGTTTCCCCTTCAAAATCCTCTCTTGGAGCTCAAAAATGGCGTTTTTGTGTATGGGGGTCGCGGGTGTTATGTTCTGAACTTAAGCTCACTGCCATACCCCATTGCTCATCGCGTTCGCGATGGGCCTCACGCGTCCGCGATGACTCTCCCAGTTTCTTCTTCGCGAATGCGACGCCATCCCATGCGTTCGCGATACTCAGCTCCAGTTTACCCTTCGCGAACACGACGCTCCACCACGTGTTCGCGATGAACAATCTCCCAGCCGCCGGGTCCTTCCTCTGCGCGAACGCGTACACTCCCATGCGAACGCGAAGCTTCACCTTACCTTGCCTACGCGAACGCAAAGCTTCACCTTACCTTGCCTACGCGAACGCGACACCCCTTCCCGCGAATGCGATGCTTTAATCTGCCTGACCTTCGCGAACGCGGCCCATGCCACACGAACGCGAAGGCTTAACGCCTGGGCAGTAACCTGCAATTTACAGCAGGCCCGTTCCAAGTTCAAAATGCCCGTTCGATGGTCCGAAACCCTCCCGAGGGCCCCGGGACCCCAACGAAAACCACCAACATACTTCAAAACACGATACGAACTTGTTCCAACCATAAAAAACACCATCCTAAACATCAAAATCACCAATTACACACGGATTCAAGCCTAAGTTTCTTCAAAATTTTCAAAACTAACATTTAATCCAAAACCCGACCAAACGACGTCCAAATGACTTGAAAATTTGCGGACATATCCAAAATCACATAACGAAGCTACAGAAATTGTCGGAATTCCATTCCGACTCCCGGATCAAAATCTCGCCTATCGTTCGGATTCGCCAAAATTTAAATCTTCGGCATTTCAAGCCTAATTGAGCTACGGACCTCCAAAATACATTTCGAACGCGCTCCCAACCCCGAAATCACCTAACGGAGCTAATGGAACCATCAGATTTCCGTTCTGAGATCGTCTTAACATTGTTCCGGCTACGGAGCATTTTCTAGCTTTAGAGCTCTCATTTAGGGACTAAGTGTCCCAAAATGCTCCAAATTTCAGAACCGACTCTCCCGGCAAACCACAATAGCAGAAATGAACTTAGGGAAACAGTTAAATTAGGGATTGGGGCGAAATTTTCTAAAACGACCGGACGGGTCATTACATCTTCCCACACTTAAAGATTCGTTCGTCCTCGAACGAGCATAAAGAACAAACCTGAAGTCTTTAATCACTGAATGTGCACTTCCAACGTACACCCGCGGGTGATCCCACGTCACCCCAATCTACTCAAGCCTGATGACACCATCTCAACTGAAATTTAACTTTTGTAGCAATACCATTAAGCCTTCAAACCAGATTCATCCTTCATCCATTTCCAAAAGACTTCCAAGTCCATACCTGGTACCGGTCTCACCTATCTAATTCAACACAAGCCAACACACACAGGGTACAACCACGCAACATGACACACCACATATAGTTCCGCAATAACATCTCTGATAAATATGAATTCCATAATGCTTGCAAAATAACGTATATTTTTAATTTTTGTACGTATCTAAACTAAATATTATTAATTTAAAATATATAGATAAATTTTTACAATATTAGTTTATATATGATTATTTATTATTGTATATTCATGAAAAATATACATTTTAAATATCAAATATAATATTATTTATACTTATAAAAATTTATAGGCTTATATTTAGTATATTTACTTTTAAGTTTTGATAATTAATTAATTTAAAATTTAATCTAATTGTGTAATTATACTTGTACAACCAAACAGTAAACTTGTAATTACACTGTAATTACACTATGACAAACAAACAGGTCGTCGTAATTACACAACTGAGTAATTACTAGGTTGTGTAATTACTACCCTAGTAATTACACCAATTCCAATTACATGATGGCTTTCCAAACAGACTCTAAGTCAAGATATTTCCAAAGCTTTCACAGATTCATTTTTTTCTCAAGGATTGTACCCCGCTTCTATACATCATGATGGTTTGCTTTACGTGATTTATTATTGCTCAGTTATTATTTACCTTTGTTACTACTGAGTTGCAGTACTCACTTTTCTTCCTGCACTTCGTGTGCAGATGCATGTATTTATTCACCCGGTAGAAGGTTTTGGTCGATCATAGGCAGAGGTATATGAGTTAAAGAGGTGACTATCGGCGTTCGCAGCACCATATTTTTCTTCTTTTGTTCATTGTTCTGGTTTTGTATATTTTAGACCTTGTCGTGGATTTACATTCTGATAGATGCTCGTGACTTGTGACACCCCGATTAGGGTTGTGTTGGGTTGACTTTCCGCTAATTAATACCATTAAGTTATATTTAAGTTATTTATTTATATTTAACTATTTTGAAAAGACGGGTTGGGTTGGTTGGCTGGTCTCTTCCTCACGAGAGATGCCATAAGGACCGGTGCGGGTTTGGGTCATGAAATGTGTTATGGTACATTTACAAGTTTAAATACTTTTAGAGATGCTTGATTTCTAGAGAGATTTGCCAACCCAAGAGATTTGATCCTTGGAAAGAGATTCATTCTTTCCAACAGTAAGGTTATTCAACAAAGGATTTGGCTTGATGAGACGCTTTAATAACTTCCATTATATGACTTGACAGCGCAGAATATCCTTACCAAATTCTTGATCCTTTCAGATTTGCGATACTCTTGATTGATTTGATCCCTTTAGTCTAACCTTAATTGATTCCGCCAGTATCATTGATTCATTCAATCTTGGATGCCTTCCTTGATTTTCTGTAATGGACTCCGTCAATCTTGTATGCTATTTATGAGTTCCTTGATCTTCTCTGATTGATTTCTTAAATCTTGAATGCTATCCACGAGTTCCTATACAAAGAATAAATATTATTTTCATCATTAAAATCAGATATAACAATCTTCCTTTTTATGATGATAAAATAATATATGTATAAACAACACTTAACTTCCTTGTATATTACTCCCCCTCAATGAGAGCAGTTGACTTTCACAAGTTGCAGCTGGTGAGGCTCGTGCAATCAACTTCTTTTATAGGACCTATGACTCACCCTTATAAAGTGTTGATCTATTAACTTACTCTTACCTTCAAGTCGACTTATCCTTGTATGTACTTGTACATATACATATATTTTTTCTCCCCCTCCCTCTTTTGCTATCAGCAAAGAGGGAATAGTAAAACAAATCATTTACTAAAATAAGATTTATAGCATGATATGCTGGCAAAGTAGAACAAACCAAAAGAAAACACACAAAAAATTATCCACCGACAGATTTCTTAGCCCAAAACTAGCACAACAAAAGAAATATTTTCTTAAACATCCACACTAACGACACAAAAAATAGGTAAGGGTATTGCAGATCGCCTCTTGCTGTCGACCAAAGTTGGCATTGGCTGAAACACTCATTCCATCAATCCTATCATAAACCTCCTTAAATACCTTGACAGCTTTTTCCCTTACTCTGAGAACCACAACTCTGATCTTGGAAACATCAGACCCTGCTTCTTTTGAGATAACATAAATGTCACCAACATTGGACTGAGTAGCCGTGAGAATTGTGAGCATGTGATTTTTGTCCTACGCAATTTTATTCCAAAAGATCCAAATAAATAATTTCTTATTATTTTACCATTTTGAGGGTTTTTATTGAAATTGGTGATTAATTATTGAATTTTAATTCATATTAAAGAATAAATATAAAAATAAAAAATAGATATATGAAATACGATTTAATTGATTTTTGGCAACAAATTAAAGAAAATCAAAAGATAACATTTTTAGGGTTGTAGTTGGAATTATTATAAAATAGTTATTAATAAATATTTAGAACTAGTGTTAGTTTAATTTTGAAGTCTAGATAAATAAATAAGAAAAATCCAAAAGGAAAAGAAAAATACAAAAGAGAAAAATACAGAAAATACAAAAGAAATAAAAAATATTGAAAATAATAATACAATAAAAATACAAGGGAAAATATTGATAAAACAAATTGGGCAAAATCAATGGCCCAAATCCATACCATGTCCAGGCCCAAGAGGCCATATCCGGTTAGCCTAGAAATACCCTAAACGACCTCATTTTATGGCTTTAAATCCAAGTCGTTGAAGCGTTTGATCTAACTGTTGCATAATTCAGCCCATTTAATAATTAAAATGACGATGTTTCGGATCATTAAGTCTCGGCCGTTCATCTGGTTAGTTCAATGGACGAGATTGTATCTTCATTAAAATCCAAACGGCACCGTTTAAAGGGCAATAAATCTGAGTCGTTGGTTTGAGTGATCCAACACTCTCAAATCATTATTAGCTTTTAAATATAAATATATCAATTATGCATACACCCCTCATGGGTTTGGTTTCTTAAATAGAGCAGTAGGATTATTTAGTAATATTGGTTAAATCTAAATGGTAAAGGGGTAAAAACAGTAGGGCCATAGGATAAATAGGGTTTAGTATCAGGGTTAGTTTGGTGATAGAAAATAGTTTAAATGTAATAATTCTTAAGAAGTAGGGGCAGTATGGGTAATAGGAAAGGGCAGTTCAGTAAGAATTAATAAGAGGTGGGGGCAAAAGGGAAATTCTGCTAGATTTAGAAGGTTCTAGAGAGGTATTTGGTATAATTTTTGACAAATAAAGGGTAGAAGTAGTTATAATTGATAAAGAATAATGGTTCAATTGCAATAAAGGGAGGGACTAATGGGATAAAATCTGAAATTCAAATTTCCCTCCCTTACACTCTATAAATAGGCCTTATGTGGCCTCTCTTAACAAGTTTTGGAAGTTTTGGTAATCTGAAAATCACTTCCATACTACTGCACTATCCTTCTTCTTCAATTTTAAATTTCATATTTACAAAATATACAATCCTTAGAAAATTCTCAAAAATTCTGCAATGTTATTGTTCCATTAATTCCAACTCAATTTCAAGCTGTAATTCTCCTGTATTTAGCATTATCTCTATTGATTTGTGGATTCTGTGATATGGATTTGGTGTGTTGAAGTTGTGTTGATCGCTTACTGTGTTGTTGTTGATTGTTGATCCCTGTTTCATACTAGTTCTCATTGATTTTCATCCTATTTTCCAGGTATATTTCTATTATTTGGACTTGTAATCACCAATTAAAGAAATGAAGTTATTCAATTAATTTTAGCTTAATGTTATTTTAATTTTGATTAATATAGAATTAGCTAAAGACATTTGTATTCATTAGGAATAATTGAATGAGTAATTGAACTATATGGACTCGTACTTTGAATTTTACAGTATTCTAATCTAATTACCGTAGAAATAATCACATTTGAAGTATGTTAGCAATAGGACATCTATATTAGATTACAGACATTAGTGAAATAATAATAATGTCAAAGTATAATCTAGTTAAAGTTTCTGGATCTTAAGTAATTACGAACCATTCATTTGTAAGGAAATTTTAAAAATTGTTTGCCAGCTTTAATTTGTATTAACCTGTTTTAATTTTAGAATCATGCTCTTCTTAGATTCAAATTCTGTTAATAGCCATGACATGCTTAGATTAATTCAACTGTGAAATCATATTTAGTTCTAGTAATGAATATAAAATAGGCGCATAAATACGAATAAAGTTTCCGATTCAATCTAAGTATGGTTCATGTAGTTTAGCCTTCATGTTTTCATTTGAATAAGAATAGCAATTCAATACGAATAATTCAATTATCTACTTCTTCGAATATTTGTAGGATTCTGTAAAAATAAAAGAATAGTTGTTCTGTTGGTCATTCGGCCTGTCCATTTGGTCCAGCAATTTGACTGATTTAAGCCATTGGGCCTAGATATCTTAATGTGTGATCCAGGACCTGGGCCCTAGCTGAGTTTAACTAATCCTGTTGTATTAGGCCAGGATACCGACACATGGGCTTTAATGAAGCCCAAAATAAAGAAAGGTTTAGGCTCATACGAGTTCCTGGCCCAAATGTAATAATTCTAAAGTAATATTAAATAATCAGGACTTTTCCTTTATTATTAGAGACAAAAACCAATAGAAAATATAGTGTGCTTTAGGATTAACCTCAAACTCAAAATGAGATGAGCCTCGCCGCTTTAAATATACAATTGCAGGGCCCTCAAATAAATTGCTATATAAAATTTTAGACTTGGAAGGACCATTTAGCAAATTTCACGGTCTTTCCCAAAGTTAACATAAGCGTAGATGCTTTAGGAGCGATTTATAATAATATACTTTCTCAAGTACGGGTATACATTTATATGACCCAAATCAAAATCTCAACGAAGTCAAAATGTGTTAAAGGCCATAGGCGTACTGGTACGGTGTGGTCTGAAATACGTTTTCACGACATTGCAATTCTTGTAAAACTTAAATAATAAAGCGGAATTTCAATAAATCCACATAAAAATGAAATATATCTAGAAATCAGATAAAAATAAATACAACAGTTGAGTGACCATGCTAGAACCACAAAATTCGGGAGTGCCTAACATCTTCTCCCGGATTAACAGAATTCCTTATCCCGATTTCTGTTTGTGGATTGTTAACAGAGTCATTTTTCATCGGTTTGGGATTCAATCGGTGACTTGGGATACAATTAATCTCCCATATGGCGACTCTGAATTTAAATAAATAAATCACGTTCCGACTGTCCTTTAATTGGAAAAACTCCTTCCTTTATTATATCCCTTCCCGGGGTGTAGTAATTCAGTAAAAAAGGAGGCGTGACAACTCTGGCGACTCTGCTGGGGATAAGAAACCCAGAACTTCGGTTCAGGGTTTAAGAATTCGAGCTTGAAATAATTGTTGTATTTGTTTATAGCTGATTTCTCTATATGTTCTTGATTAATGTGCTAAATATTTTACCTCTTTGATATTATTTGAATTGTATATAAAATTTTGTCGAAAAACCCTTTTCTTCTTACCTCCGGGAATGTGCTTATTGGTTGAGACTCCCCATTCTGTTAGTGTCATACCCAAAATAAGAAAAAAGGCTGGACAAGTGTAACGACCCGGCCAGTCGTTATGGGAGTTATTGCTTATTTTCTTCATTTAACACTGTAATATGCTTATTTATATGTGTTCGGAAAGTTAGAAGAAAATTAGAAGGAGTTTAGATAGAAATGAGGTCATATACCTCTTTATGAAAAGGATAGTTTGGAAAAGTCAACCGAATGTTGACCAATGAGTTAGATGTCACGACCCAAATCCGGTCGTGATGGCGCCCAACAATTAAGCTAGGCCAACCAGACCAACAATTTAATTATCACAAAATACTCGTCCCCAAATGGACAACCCAAGAAGAATATATGAGTTTAAGAACTCCAATAATAATAGTAAAGAACAAAATACCGACACTCCCAAAGATCCGAGTCACAAGTCTAGTAGCCTCTAACAAAATCCAACAGAAATAGAGAGTACGATACAAAAGTACTCAAGTCCGAATACAAAATATAAAATAACAACTCGGAATGAGAGGAGTAAGCTAGGTTCTCGCGAACGTAGGCAGCCTACCTCAAGAACCCGATATGACACCGCAACCGCCGGAATATCCCGTCTCATCGCTCCCGAGTATTCGAGTCCGCACACAAAAGTGCAGTGAGTAGAAGTGAGTACTAAGTACTCAACGAGTAACAAATATATATACGTAGCTGACAAGAAGAAATCCACAAAATACCACAATATGAAGCTACACTACAGTCCGGATCTCCTACGAACTAGCAACAACAATACAATACAATATAGCTACCACAGAATAATTTAACAAATACAGATGCAATGCAATGCACATAACCGCTACGGCGTGTAGCCCGATCCAATTTAACGTCGACGACGCTCACTGGGGTTGTGTACAGACTCCGGAGGGGCTCCTACAGCCCAAGCGCAATACTGCTGCGGCGTGCAGCCCGATCCTCAAATCAACCACTGCGGCGTGCAGTCCGATCCATGCTCAGTCCACAATAAGCAAATAAGTCACAAAACAGTTCATTTTTCTTAATTCCAGTTTTCAGTTCATAATTTATGAAAAATACTTTAACTTTATTAAATTTGCAAAAGCCGGTGACTTAGCATTTCAAAAAGGTGATTTCAATTTCCAGGACTGAGATCAATGATTTGAGCAAATATAGCTATCACATAAATATTGTCCTCTAAGGACGCTACAGATCGGCACAAGGCCCCAAACAAGGCTTACCGCCCACAAATATATCAAATACAGTGTATTTCCAACACTAATAACATATTATTCATTTCCGGGATGGACCAAGTCTCAATCCCCAGCCACAATCAATCCCGCACCTGCCACGGTGTGCGAGCCACGCCCTACTAGCGTCACAATGTACTAAGCCGGGGTTTCGAACCCTCAGGCTACCATATACACAAACTACTCACCTCTAGCCGGTCGTAGACTCATCCGCGGTGCCTTTTCCTTTGAATTTCGTTGCCTCGTGTGTAGAATCTAGTCAAATAACAATAATTATATCAAATACGAGTCAAAGAATCATAACCCACTTCAATTTATATGAAATTCGCATAATTACACTAAGTTGGTAAAACCCGACCCCGGCCCCACTGCTCGGAAAATTCCAAAATTAGTACCAACGCGATCCTTATCTCGCCACGAGTCCGTGCATATAAATTTTATCGAAATCGGAGTTCAAATGGCCTTCCAAATCCAAAAATCCCGTTTTCATTACTTAGGCCACATTTCTTCAAGATTTCAACCCAATTTCATGAAGATTGATGTTAATACTACCATAAAATGATGTTTTTGAGTCAAGAATCTTACCTCCGATGAATACCCGATGACTTCTCAGTGATTTCCTCGAGTTTTCTTCTCTCTAGGGCTCAAATTTGTGTTTTGGGGGTGTAAACCCGTAACCCCTCTGTTCTGCAATTTAATTCACTGCCAGAGACCTTTGTTCTTCGCGTTCGCGTGAGCTCCCACGCGTTCGCGAAGAACAGTTCCTCCTTACTCTTCGCGTTCGTGTTGCCTACCACGCGTTCGCGATGCACAATTTCCATTACCCTTCGCGAACGCGACGCCTCCCACGCGTTCGCGATGTACAAGCTTCCAGCCGCCCAGACTACTTCTACGCGTTCGCGATACGTCTCCCGCGAACGCGAAGCACAACACCACGACCCTACGCGAACGCGACTCCCCCTATCGCGAACGCGATGCACAAAAAGGCTTGGCCTTCACGAACGCGACACTTGTCACGCGAACGCGAAGGCTTAAGGGCCTGGGCAGAACCTGCAGTTTTTCTGCAGATTTTTGCCAAGTCCAAATGCCCGGTTGATGGTCCGAAATCATCCCGAGGCCCCCGGGACCCCAACGAAAACCACCAACGTACCCCAAAACATGATACGAACTTGTTCCAATCATAAAAACACCATACTAAACATCAAAATCACCAATTATCCACGGATTCAAGCCTAAGTTTCTTCAAAACTTTCAAAACTAACATTCAATCCAAATCCCGATCAAACGATGTCCGAATGACCAGAAAATTTGCAGACATATCCAAAATCACATAACGAAGCTAGATAAATTGTCGGAATTCCATTCCGACCCCCGGATCAAAATATCACCTACCATCCGGATTTCACCAAAATTCAACCTTCGCCAATTCAAGCCTAAAACTACACCGGACCTCCGAATTCAATTCCGATTGTTCTCCTAAGTCATAAATGATCCCCCGGAACTAGTCGAATCATCAGAATCCGGTTTCGAGCACTCTAACTCAATAGTCAACTCTTGGTTGACTTCTCATATTCAAGTTTTCTTTAAACATGCTATTTGTTTCATTTTCAATCCAAATCACTCCTAATTCACCCGACATATTCTAATACTGATTTAAAAGCATAAGATATGTAATTGCAAGGTAACGGGGTGGTAATTCCCGTAACGACGGGCCGGGTCGTTACATTAGACAGGTCGAAATCGAATTCTGATGATTCGACTAGTTTCAGAGGATCATTTATGACATAGGAGAGCAATCGGAATCGAATTCGGATGTCCGGTGTAGAATTAGGCTTGAATTGGTTAAGGTTGGATTTTGGAATTTCGGTTAATAGATGAGATTTTGATCTGAGGATCGATATGGAATTCCGAGAGTTTCTATAGCTTCTATATGTGATTTGTGATGTGTGTGCAAAATTTCAGATTATTCGGAGGTGATTTGGTTGTGTTTTGATCAAATGCGTGTTTCGGAAGTTTTAGAAGAACTTAGGCTTGAATCCGATGTATGTTTTGATGTTAGTTTTGGTATTTTGAGAGTGCAAATAAGTTTGCATGATCATATGTGACATGTTAGTATGTTAGTATGCGGTCCCGAGGAGCTTGGGTGAGTTTCAGATAGGTTTGGGTTGCGTTGTGCTCGTTTTTCTTATGCGTCGAGATCGTTTCTTCAAGCATAAATGATATCATATTGAACAAATGATCTTGGATTATTTCTTTGAATGAAGAACTAGATCCGTGTCGTAATTACGGACCTGTAGCAAAAAGTCTCATCGAATTTAGACATCGTATGAGGATTTTATGGCCATTTTACTAAGGCTGGCCAGATTTTCAGGTTAATGACGAAATTGCCCCTTACGGCGTATTAAAAACCTGCACTATTTGCAAATATTAAAACCTGCATATCTCCTTCATTATAAGGTCAAATTGAGTGATTCAAAAGCCTAAATTCATTAGAATTTCACAGGGAAACCATTGGGAGCAGTAAAACGCGTGAACAGTATACCTATAATGAGCAGGTCGAGTTTTCTTCCAATTTTGGAACGGTAAGAAATTTCTGAGGTGATTTTTAAGAGATAAATCAATGGGTAATCGCTGGAGGTAAGTTTCTTGACTCAATAACATGATTTTATGATAGAATCAACACCAAAATTCCTGAAATTGGGTAGGGCATAAATTATGAAAATGAACTTTTGGGTTTTGAAAGGCCATTCGAACTCTGATTTCGATAAATTTTATATGCACGGACTCGTGGTGAGACGAGAAATTTGTTGGTACTAATTTTGGAATTTTTCGAGCAGCGAGCCTGGGGTCGGGTTTTACCAACTTGGTGTATTATCTCGTATTTCGCATAAATTGAATTGGGTTATGTTTCTTTGACCCGTATTTGATATAATTGTTGTGGTTTGACTAGATTCTATGCACGCGGTGGAGAAACTCAAAGGAAAAGGTATCCTGGACGAGTCTTCGACCGGCTAGAGGTGAGTAGTTAGTGTATATGGTAGTCTGAGGGTTCGAAACCCCGGCTTAGCACATTGTGACGCTAGTAGGGCGTGGCTCGCACCCCGTAGCAGGTGCAAGATTGATTGTGACTGGGGATTGAGACTTAGTCCATCCCGGATGTGAATAATATGCTATATGCTGTTGAAACACACATTGTGTTAGATATCTTTTGGGGGCTGTAAGCCATGTTTGGGGTCTTGTGCCGACCTGTAGTATCCCTAGGGGATAGTTATATATGTGATAGCTCTAATTGCCTAATCACTAATCTCAATCCTGGTTTGAAAGCACCGTATTGAAATGCTAAGTCATCCGTTTTGGAAAATTAAATAAGCATTAAAGTATTTTCATAATTAAAAGAATTGGAACCTGGAAATAAATATGTTGAGCTGTTGTGTGACTCATATGCATGTTGTGGATAAAGGATGGATCGGGCTGCACGCCGCAGCGGTTGATATGAGGATCGGGATGCAAGCCGCAGCGGTTGATATGAGGATCGGGCTGCACGCCGCAGCGGGAGTCTGTACACACCCCCAGTGAGCGTCGTCGACGTTAAATGGATCGGGCTACACGCTGTAGCGGTTATGTGTTTTGCATTGCATCTTTGTCTGTGAATTTTCTATGATAGTGGTAATGTACTATTTTTGCTAGTTCGTAGGATGAAACGGACTGTAGTTTAGCTTCATTATGTGATATTCTGTGGATTTCTTACTTTCAGCTATTGATATATATTTATTACTCATTGAGTACTTAGTACTCACCCCTACTCCCTGCACCTTTGTGTGCAGATTCAGGTACACATGAGGGATAGACAAGCACTCCAGCTTTTCTCAGTATTTATCTGAGTTGCTGAGGTAGCTGCTGGCATTCATAGGATCTGGCTTCTCTTCTTGTTCCAGTTTTCCCTTTGTATATACATTATTCAGACTTGAGTATTTGGTTTAGATATTGTTACCCGATCATTTTTAGAGGCTCTAGACTCGTGACCCTAGATCTTTGGATGGTTATTCAGTTTAGCTTTATTGTTGATAATAATATCAAGGTAATTGATTTGAGCTTCATGCTCGGGATGAGAGTGTAAAAGGTCGGGCTTTCCTAGCAGTCGAGTTGGGCGCCATCACGACCGGGATTGGGGTCGTGACAAGTTGGTATCAGAGCCTATGTTACTAGGCCTCATGAGTCTTGAGCCGGTTGGTAGAGTCTTGTGGATTAGTACGGGGACGCCTGTACTTATACTCGGGAGGCTGCAAACCTATAGGAAACACTTCACATTTCTTGGGATTCTTATCGTGTGTACTTGATTCATCTTGAGATATAATTCTTGGAAATTCCTTCTATACGCGTGTACGCGCACTCGAATGCTCAGTAATATAATTGCCTTGATGGCTTCTGATTCCCTGGTCGAGGGGAGAGATATAATCTCTGCGAGTTCATGTTGGGCCAGTCGGGAGGACTTGAGGCCAGATCTTTGTCTATGACATTAGCACCAAAGTGCTAATTTTTGAAACTGGTATTATGAAATTTCGTGTGATCGGTATTGTTCCTAACTGTGGAAATGGCAGCTTAATAATGTACGAGATGTCAGGTGTTAGATCCTTATTGTAATCTGTTGTGTAGCCCCGAGCTACGGGCGTGGTGAATATTTATCATATCTCTTAGTTGGAAGGTAAAGTGCCTTACGTGTAGTAAAACGAGTTTAGACTCGGGAAGACTAAAGTGATTATGCTATGTATATCCTGGTGGAATGTGTTGTACTGAAACACTAGATTGATGCAAAGTAGGTGGGTGGATTCAGATGTGTAATTGAAGGGTATTTGATATGTGTTATGATGCGAGCAGGTGTAGCGCAGGTTCAAGTATAAATTGTGATAATATGATTCGTATAGTATTAAGATTTAATGTTGTTGAAATACATTGTGATGTCTTGTTTAGTTGTGGATGTATTGTTGGAATGGTTTGGTGATTCTCTGGCTAGTGGATAGGCCAATTTACAAAGGAAACTCTGTCGAAATGTTTGAAAAAATTTGGGACTTAGAAAAGATTTCTGTCACCTAAAGAGAGTAGGCTTAACTGTGGTACGTGTATAAATGCAAGAATTGCAGAAGGGTTAAGGTCTCTGATAATTCGTGTCTTTGTCAAGCTTGTAAATGTCTTGAGTTTAATATCAACATAACATTGTGGCATCATTTGAGTAAGAATTCTATGAGTGGATAAGAGTGCTTTAAATTATGGCTTCGAGCCAAGTTGGGGAGGTTGTTATTGATTAACTAATTGCACTGTTGTGTGCTATGTTGGTTCTGTCTCTAAGTATGTTGGGAAAATTCTGAGAAAGGTTATGGCGCTTCATAGATATGAAGAAATACTAGGATAACTTGAACTGCTATTGGTAAAGAAGGTTCGGTGTATAGAAAAGAAAGATAGCTAATTGCATCAGTATGTAATCATTGTTCTGCGGTGTCAGAATTCTAACAAAGCACGAGTGGCTCTGTCAATAAGACAGTGAATTATAATTGAATTAGGGTAAATGACGCCCGAGAATAGTCTTGCGGTGTTCGAGTTTATGCTTGTAACAGTCAGGTGTCTTAAGATTGTGTATGTGGCTAAAGACGGTGGTTTCGTTAGAAGAGATCAAGACCTGTGTAATGATATGTGAATGATGAGATTCTATGTATCTATACTGGAGAGCAATGATAACAAATTCAAAATCGCAGGAAGTTCTTCAAAATAAAGTATTGTAGAATGTGGTACTTCTACGAAACATTGAGAGAGTATTCAGCAGCCTGTGAGCCTTAGACCATATGGTCTTATGTACGAGTCTCGTGTGGTAACATGAGTTGAGATATTGTGGTGCTACAGTAAGGGCTAATATTAAGTTAAAGAAGGCTCAGAAAGGAAATTGAGTAAATGGAGCAACTTGTTAATAAACTGAAATGGTATGATAGGGATATGATTAATTCCTGGTATGTGTTCGAAGTAATGAGTCTTGTAGCTATGGTGCAACCATGCTCTTGAGTGCTGGCAGTTGCGTAGCTCGATGTGGGTAGAAGGACACAGTCCTGACAGTTAAACTTATGCAATGAATTGGAAGAAAGAGTTTGTGATGTGTTCTACCGTGGTTTGAAAGTGAGTATATTCCTGTCGGTATGCGAAGCATGGAATGTGTAATGACTTTTCTTCTATATGGGATCATGAAGGTCCTTGACTAGTAGATTGTGTCGAGATTTGCGGCGTAGGAAAGGGATAGAAGTTTCCATGTTTTCTTAATGTGGTATGGCATATGCAGGTGCGCTATGGAAAGTTGATAATGGCATGTTCAAGGTTTTGAGATCAGTTCATAATATATGGGAATTCATTAAAAATTATTAAGCAGCGCGGTATGTGATTTAAGAATTGATCTTCCTGGTGACAAGGTATATGTTCAAAAGGGCAAGGTAATGTAAGGTGATAATATCTGGTGGTATTGCGGTATTCTCTTGTTGGATCGACTGTAATAATTGAGTTGTTGATGGCATAGGAAAATTTCTGAATGAATTTCGTGGTATGAATGGATGCTGGATGTGTGTTTTGAATTCGCACAGTGGAGTGTAGAATCAGGCATAGTGATTCAGGTGCTATATGCAGTTAATCCGCCTATGCAGTGGTTGTATATCGTGTGTATCAGCACCGTTTAGCGATTACTAGAAATTGGAAGCCCTAGTGACTCTCGCTTAGCTTGATATGATGAATTTGAGTTATGAGACTTGATTGCAGAATGGTTGTCATAAGTCAGGTTTCCTAGACTAATGTGATATGGACTATGTCGAAAATGGGACAAATTGTGTAGTAGAGTGCATCAGAGTATGCTCCAGCGGACGGCTGGTAGGTATTGCTTTGTCAATGGGGCCTTTGTGGAGGATATCAGTGCAGAGGTTTCTACCATTAATTCAGTTCCGGTATTGGGGAACTTTGTCGGATGTGTTTCTTGTGGCCGAGCTTGAGGCTATATATGTTTATTGTAATGAGTAATTTGACTCGGTGTGCATTTCTTTTTGCGAGATTTATGCGTGGATTGGGTGGCACGCCGCCACGGGTTACTTGGACCAGGTGGCATTCCGCCACAGGTATGGTATCTGGATCGGGTGGTATGCCGCCATGGGTATGTTAGTTTGAGCAGGTTGCACGCCGCAATCGTGTGACATGGAGAATAGTTTCTCTATATATTGCCTTGTGTACAATACTTCCTAGTCTCTGAAGAAGGCCAGTGTTGGGTGTCGCTCGGAAAATGGCGCATCGGTTATGTCCTTACAAGATTTGATGGCATATATTAATTGTTTCACCGTGGGTGAGATTGATTGCTTGAGTTCAGACCTAGATCTGTGCGTGGCTGACTGTTTTGAGCCTGATGAGATGACTTGAGGTGCTTCATGGGTAATAGTGTTTGGATGGAATCATAAGTTATGGCAAGGCCATACAATGTTATGACCTCTCAAGGAGAATACTCTATTTCTATGATGCGAGACAGGATCTCGGTTCTATGTTATGATGGTACATAGAAATTGAATTACAGCTCTTGGGTTTGAGTTAGTTGTCATGATTTGAGTATGTTCAGACGTTTATTATTGGAGCCTGTGTTGTCCTCATCGTGTCTTAGGCCGGTGTTGAAGTGTCATATCATCAGTGCAGTGTGTTATAATCGGAATGATAGTTGGAGCCATTAATGAGTGCAGGTGTATGTGGTTTCAGCTGCTTAGGAAGGCGATATCGAGGCTGGCTCCGAAATCTATTGTGGTATCAGTTAAAAGCGAAAGGATTCATGAATGGATGACCTGAGAAATGGATTCGATATATCGCGTGTTTCAGCTGCCGTGGGCAGGATATGAAGGTATTGGAATAGGATTTTAGCTAATGAGAAAGGTTTTTCTGTTAGTATCTGTTTATCGTGGGAAATTGTTGTGATTAGAGGACACCGTCTCGAGTGATTGGGTTGTTTGGTACACCATAAGATCTTACCCGGAGTGGCGAGTATGGGCTATTACAGTTGGATCGTGTGTATCCTGAGTATAGACGTGGGATCCAGAAGTGGTATATGATTTTAGAAAGTGCAATGTGGTCTATATTCCAGATGGACTGTGGAAGTTCAGCTATATTGTGATATCGGACTTATGATGGACAGGGTGATGTGGTACCACCCCGCATATATGCTTGGTAAGATCATTCAACTATTGGGTTGCTTCTAGCACAACTCTAGGTATGCTCGAGGATGAATGTTTGTTTAAGTTGGGGAGAATATAACGACCGGGATTGGACTAAGTCTCAATCCCCAGTCACAATCAATCCCGCACCTGCCACGGGGTGCGAGTCACGCCCTACTAGTGTCACAATGTGCTAAGCCGGGGTTTCGAACACTTAGGCTACCATATACACTAACTACTCACCTCTAGCAGGTCGAAGACTCGTCCATGATGCCTTTTCCTTTGAATTTTGCCGCCGCGTGCGTAGAATCTAGTCAAACCACAACTATTATATCAAATACGGGTCAAAGAAACATAACCCAATTCAATTTATGCGAAATACGCGATAATACACCAAGTTGGTAAAACCCGACCCCGGGTCCGCTGCTCGTAAAATTCCGAAATTAGTACCAACGGATTCCTCGTCTCACCACGAGTCCGTGCATATAAAATTTATCGAAATCGGAGTTCGAATGGCCTTTCAAAACCCAAAAATTCGTTTTCATAATTTATGCCCTAGTTCTTCACAAATTCTACCCAATTTCAGGACTTTTGGTGTTGATTCTATCATAAAATCATGTTATTGAGTCAAGAAACTTACCTCCAGCGATTACCCATTGATTTATCTCTTAAAAATCGCCTCAGAAACTTCTTCCCGTTCCAAAATTGGAATAAAACTCGACCTGCTCATTATAGGTATATTGTTCACGCGTTTTGCTGCTCCCAATGGTTTCCTTGTGAAATTCGAAGGAATTTAGGCTTTTGAATCACTCAATTTGACCTTATAATGAAGGAGATATGTAGGTTTTAATATTTGCAAATAGTGCAGATTTTTAATAAGCCGTCAGGGGCAATTTCGTCATTAACCTGAAAATCTGGGCAGCCTTAGTAAAATGGCCATAAAATTCTCATACGATGTCTAAATTCGATGAGACTTTTTGCTACAGGTCCATAATTACAATACGGATCTATTTCTTCATTCAAAGAAATAATCCAAGATCATTTGTTCAATATGGTATCATTTATGCTTGAAGAAACGATCTCGAAGCATAAGAAAAACGAGCACAACGCAATCCAAACCTATCTGAAACTCACCCAAGCTCCTCGGGACCGCATAATAACATACTAATATGTCACATAGGATCGTGAAAACTTTGTTGCACTCTCAAAACACCAAAACTAACATCAAAACACCAAATTTACATCGGATTCAAGCCTAAGTTCTTCTAAAACTTCCGAAACACGCATTTGATCAAAACCCAACCAAATCACCTCCGAATAATCTGAAATTTTGCACACACATCACAAATCACATATCGAAGCTGCAGAAACTCTCGAAAATCCATTTCGATCCTCAGATCAAAATCTCATCTATCAACCGAAATTCCAAAATCCAACCTTAGCCAATTCAAGCCTAATTCTACACCGGACCTCCGAATTCGATTTCGATTTCTCTCCTATGTCATAAATGATCCCCCAAAACTAGTCGAATCATCAGAATTCGATTCTGAGCTGTCTAACTCATCGGTCAACATTCGGTTGACTTTTCCAAACTATCATTTTCATAAAGAGGTATATGACCTCATTTCTATCTTAACTCCTTCTAATTTGCTTCTAACTTTCCGAACACATATAAATAAGCATATTGAAGTGTTAAATGAAGAAAACAAGCAATAACTCCCGTAACGACGGGCCAGGTCATTACATTCAGCTTCATTATATGGTATTTTGTGGATTTCTTACTTTCAGCTATTGTATATATTTATTACTCACTGACTACTTAGTACTCACCCATACTCCCCACACCTTTATCTGCAGATTCAGGTACACGTGAGGGATAGATGAGCACTCCATCATCACTTGTTTTATTAATTATTCCGAGCTTTTGAGGTCTTGAAAACCTCATTTATAGTTGCCTCGATTTGCGTGCACAGTCCGGGCACAAAGCTGGAAAATATTTATGTTGAAATATGTGAAAAAGTTGAAGAATTTTGATATTAATATTGATATGGTTGACTTTGGTCAACATTTTTGGTAAACGGACCCGGATCCGTGATTTGACGGTCTCAGAAAATCCGTAGAAAAATATGGAACTTGGGCATATGTCCGAAATTGAAATCCGAGGTCTAGAACCCCGGTAAAAGAATTTTTCTGTTAAATTGTTTTTCTGAAAATGTTTAAGGAAAATGAAACTGAATTTTGATTAAAAAGTACTGGTATCGGGCTCGTATTTTTGTTCCGACGCCCGGTACAGGTCATATATATTGGTTAAGCGCTTCCTGTAAAGTTTGGTTGAAAACGGACGTCGTTTGACGTGTTTCGGCCTTAAATTGGAAAGTTTGGAAATTAAGAAATTTGAAAGAATTCTTGAGTTTTAAGGCTCAATCCATTGGTTTTGATGTTATTTTAGCAATTTGATCGCGCGAGCAAGTTCGTATGATGTTTTTGAGTTAGTGTGCATATTTGGTTTGGAGCCCGGGGGGCTCGGGTAAAGATTTGATAGGCCGTTGGATGAAATATTCGATAGGCCGTTAGATCAATTTCTGAATTTTTGCACTGCTGGTTTTTCACCCAGCTGTTGGCTTCGCATTTGCGAAGAATTTCTCGCAAATGCGAACGTGACAGGTCAAGGCTGGGTTCGCAAATGCGAACCATTGATCGCAAATGCGAAGGGGTGTCCAGGACCGCTTGGTTCGCAATTGCGAACAAAACCTCGCAATTGCGAGGCCCTTCAGTGTTAAGCCTGGCTTCGCAAATGCGAAGCATTTGTCGCAAATGCGAAGGCCCCTTGAATCCAGCCTTGTTCGCAAATGCGAACATTATGTCGCAAATGCGAACCTCCCAGTATGCCTTGGCTTCGCAAATGCTAACAAAAGTTCGCAAATGCGAACTTCCCAGCCTTAGCTTATTTTTCAAACTCCAGAAATTGGTCGGGGTTCGCAATTGCGAACCCATGTTCGCAAATGCGAACACAGAGACCTGTAAATCTCGATTTCCAGCTTCATTTTTCACATTTCACAACACAAAAACACCCATTTGCGATTCTTCATGGATTCCTTCTTCATCAAAACAATTGTAAGTCACTTTTTACTTAATTCTTTCAATTCCTAACATCATTAAACATGTTTTTCATTAAAAATCAAAGGTTTTCATGGTAGAATTCTTGTTTTTGTTAGAAAATAGGGTTTTTCATAAATTGGGGAATTGGACCTCGAATTGAGGTCCGATTTTGAAACAAATCATATACATGAACTCGTGGGGGGATGGGTAACCGGATTTTGGTCCTAACCCCGAATTCTGACCATGTGGGCCCGGGGTTGAAATTCACTATTCCGGGCATAATGTTGTAAAAGTTGTAATTGGTCTTGGGAATTAGTTTGTTGAGTAGTATTGATGATATTAAATCAATTGTGTATAGATACGATTGGATTGGAGTCAAATTCGAAAGGAAAAGGCATTGCTACGGATTGAATCGTTCGTGAACTTTCGAGGTAAGTGTTTGTTCTATCCTAGTTTGTAGGAATAGGAATTCAGCTATGAATAAATTGTTGATTAAGAGTTATTGGTGTTATGCCGGTAATGAAGATAAATTATTGAAATTATTATCAATTATTGGTTTAAAACCGGTAATTATAAATATTGTTGATATAGAGATTATTGGCTAAATGCCGGTAATATATATATTTACGAATTGGGATCGTGTGGCGCGCCGACCACTTATATATTTATGAATTGGGATCGTGTGGCGCGCCGACCACTTATATATATTATTGAATTGGGATCGTGTGGTACGCCGACCACAAAGTGATTTAAATCTTGGCATTGGCCATAGTTGCCGGTAGCCTATTGATATATTTGGGAGCGGGTGGTATGCCTACCTCAAGATATAACTATTGATATATTTGGGAGCGGGTGGTATGCCTACCACAAGATATAATTACTATGATATTTGGGAGCGGGTCGTACGCCTACCACAAGATATAATTACTGTGATAATTGGGAGCGGGTGGTACGCCTACCACGAGACATGAAATGAAAGAGGAATTGAGACATGAAAGTAAGATTTATTCTGTTGATTAGATTATTCTGGATATCGTGAGTTATTGACTGTTATTTCAGAGCAGAGTATTTCTTTATAAATGTATTGTATATATATATATATATATCTATATTGCAACCGTACAGGTTTAGGTGGGTGACTGGCCTTAGCCTTGTCACTAGTTCGCTGGGATAGGCCAGGCACTTACCAGCACATGGGGTCGGTTGTGCTGATACTACACTCTGCGCTCTTTTTGCGCAGATACAGGGTACGGACAACATCAGCGGCGGTAGCGACTTGTGGATTTTTCGACTACTGAGACTACGAGGTAGCCTTGCAGGCGTCCGCAGGAACCGTTGTCTCTTCTACCTATGCTTTTCATTCTGTTATCTCATGTTATCGAGATAAACAGCTTGTATTTTCTTTCAGACAATTATGTGTATTATTCTTAGAAGTTCGTGAGTATTGTGACACCAGTCTTGGGTAGTGTATCAGGTTTGGGTTTTCTTTATCATATTTGACTGAGTCTTCCGCTAATTTTGATTATTCCGATGTAATTTATATGTTTTTAATAATAAGAAATTGGTAATTAATGGAGATGTAATTAATATTTGGCTTGCCTAGCTTCCATTTAGTAGGCGCCATCATGACCCCGACGGTGGGAAATCTGGGTCGTGACAAGTTGGTATCAGAGCACTAGGTTGCATAGGTCTCACAACTCACGAACAACCTTAGTAGTGTCTGAAGGATCGGCACGGAGACGTCTGTATTTATCCTCCAGAGGCTACAGAGTTAGGAAAATTTTCCCTTTATTCTTTCCAGTCGTGCGACTTGATCTTTCAAATGTTAATTGAACTTCTACTCTGTTCTTCCGCAGATGGTAAGGACACGTGCATCCTCATCTACCGACCAGCAGCCCGAGGTCCCAGCAGCGGCAGCTCCTGCTAGGGGTAGAGGCCGAGGTCGAGGTCGTCCTAGAGGACAAGGTAGGGGCAGAGCTCAGCCCCGAGCAGCAGCACGAGTGGCAGAACCTCAGGTTCATATAGAGGAGGAAGTTCCAGCCCCAGCAGCTCCAGTAGGCCCAGCTCAGGTCCCAGGAGGAGCTTTGTTTTCACCGGATCTTCATGATGCTTTGGTCCGGATAGCAGGTTTTATGGATCATATCACCAGAGTAGGTTTATTACCGGTAGCACCAGCCACTTCTCAGGCTGGAGGAGGTAATCAGACTCCTGCTACGCGCACTCCGGAGCCAGTAATTCCCCAGGCTCAGGATCCTGTGATTCAGCCAGTCGAGGCAGCTCGACCTATTATTGCGACTCCGTCTAATGATGGTGCAGCCATGTCTGCTGACGCGTTGTGGAGATTGGACAGGTTTACCAAGCTGTTCACTACCACATTCAGTGGCACTCCTTCAGAGGATCCACAGGATTTCCTATACAGCTGCCACGAAGTTCTCCGTACTATGGGTATTGTGGAGACTAATGGTGTGGATTTTGCTACTTTTCGGTTATCCGGTTCCGCCAAGACTTGGTGGAGAGATTATTGTCTAACCAGGCCAGCGGGATCGTCATCTTTGACTTGGGAGCAGTTTGCAGAATTATTCTTGGAGAAGTTCCTTCCAACAACTCAGCGGGAGGTTATGCGCAGACAATTTGAGCGTCTTCATCAGGGTTCTATGTCTGTCACACAGTACGAGACTAGGTTCGTGGACCTGGCTCGTCATGCTATTATCATACTTCCCACAGATCGGGAGAGAGTGAGGAGGTTTATCGATGGCTTGAATCAACCAATTCGGCTACAGATGGCTATGGGGGCAGGAACTGAAATCACTTTTCAGGAGGCGGCTAATGCAGCCCGCCGGATCGAGATGGCCCTGTCACAGGGAGCGAGACATGGATCAGATAAGAGATCTCGTAATTCGGGTAGATTCAGTGGTACCTCGTCTGGAGATAGAGATTTTTATGATAGAGGCCATCCTCCTAGGCCTTATCGGTCAGCTCTTCAGGTTTCTCATGATGCTTCAGGTGATCGTAATTCTCAGCCACGCTACTCTGATCAGCAGCCTATCACTGCACCACCACTTCGCCATTTTCAGCAGCCGAGGGCTTATTTTACGTGCGGTGATCTTAGGCACATTGCAAAGTATTGCCCTCGAGCTTCCGACGGATCTCACCAGCCAGGTTCTCGTGCCACGATTCGTGCCCCGCCTCCTCGACAGCCCGCCCACCCGGCCAGAGGCGGAGGTAGAGGACACAGAGGCGGAGGCAGAGGTCACAGAGGCGGAGCTCAGCACCGACAGAGGCAGAGACCAGCCAGCACCGATCGTCCTAGAGATACCGCTCAGGGTGGTGGGGCACCACCCCGATGTTATGCACTTCCCGCCGCACCGCAGGCCGAGTCTTCCGACGCCGTCATTACAGTGTATTATTTTGGTTTACGATAGAAAGGTATCGCATTATTTCGACCCCGGGTCTACATATTCGTACGTGTCTTCCTATTTTGCACCATACTTGGTTCAACCCAGTGATCCACTGAGTGTTCCTGTTCATGTGTCTACACCAGTAGGCGATTCCATCGTGGTTGATCGAGTTCATCGGTCATGTATTATAGTAATCGAGGGTCTCGAGACCCGTGCTGATTTATTACTCCTAAATATGGCGGACTTTGATATTATACTAGGCATGGACCGGCTATCTCCGTATCATGCTATTTTAGATTGCCATGCCAAGACCGTGACTTTAGCTCGCCGAATTCGCCTCGTATAGAGTGGAAGGGAATTTCATGTCATACTAGCCGTAATGTTATTTCTTATGTTAAATCTCAGCGTATAGGGATGCTTGGCTTATTTGGCCTATGTCCATGATTCTAGTGCCGAGGTTCCTTCTATTGACTCCGTGCCCGTGGTCTGCGAATATCCTGAGTATTTCCTTCAGACTTACTAGGTATGCCGCCCGATAGGGATATTGATTTTCGCATTGACTTGGCTCCAGGGCACTCACCCCATTTCCATTCCCCCATACCGTATGGCTCCGCCATAGTTAAAAGAATTGAAGGAACAGTTGCAGGATTTACTTGAAAATGGTTTCATTAGGCCCAGTGTTTCGCCGTGGGGTGCACCTGTATTATTTGTAAAGAAGAAAGATGGTTCGACGAGAATGTGCATTGACTATCGACAGTTAAACAAGGCGACTATCAAAAATAAATATCCACTTCCGCGAATTGATGATTTATTTGACCAGCTTCAGGGTGCCAAGGTATTTTCAAAGATAGATTTGAGATCTGGCTATCATCAGCTGAAGATTAGGGCATCCGATGTCCCTAAGACAGCGTTCCGCACTCGGTATGGACATTATGAATTTCTGGTCATGTCTTTTGGGTTGACAAATGCTCCAGCAGCTTTTATGGAATTAATGAATCGGGTGTTCCGGCCTTATTTAGACTTGTTTGTAATAGTCTTCATCGATGACATATTAATATATTCCCGCAGTCAGGAGGAGCATGCGCAACATCTCAGAGTGGCCTTACAGACTCTGAGAGATAGCCAGCTATATGCAAAATTTTCAAAGTGTGAATTTTGGCTAAGTTCAGTTGCATTCCTGGGTCATATTGTGACGGCAGCAGGTATTCAGGTTGATCCGAAGAAAATTGAGGCAGTCAAGAGCTGGCCTAGACCGACATCAGCCACAGATATTCGGAGTTTCTTGGGGTTAGCCGGTTATTACCGCCGATTCGTAGAAGGATTTTCGTCTATTGCAACCCCACTGACCAGATTGACCCATAAGGGTGTTCAATTTGAATGGTCCGATGAATGTGAGGCGAGCTTTCAAAAGCTCAAGACAACCTTGACCACAACATCGGTATTGGTTTTACCCACAGGTACGGGACCTTATACTGTTTATTGTGATGCTTCCCGTATTGGGCTTGGTGCAGTGTTAATGCAGGATGGCAAGGTTATTGCCTATGCTTCGAGGCAGTTGAAGATTCATGAGAAGAACTATCCAGTGCATGATCTAGAATTGGCGGCGATTATTCACGCATTGAAGATATGGAGGCATTATTTGTATGGTGTAGCATGTGAAGTATACACCGATCATAAGAGTCTTCAGTATTTGTTTAAGCAGAAAGAGTTGAATATGAGGCAGAGAAGGTGGCTAGAGTTGCTAAAAGACTATGATGTTACTATCTTATATCACCCAGGTAAGGCCAATGTGGTGGCCGATGCATTGAGTAGAAAGTCTGCCAGCATGGGTAGTCTTGCATATATTCCGGTCAGTCAGAGACCATTAGCTATAGATGTCCAGGCCTTAGCTAACCGGTTCGTGAGATTAGACATTTCTGAGCCTAGCAGGATGTTAGCCTGCACGGTCGCTCGTTCTTCTTTATTAGAGCGTATCCGTGAGAGGCAATTTAATGATCCTCATTTGCGTAAGTTGAGAGATACAGTACAGCGGGGAGGTGCCACACATGTAAATCTAGATGATGATGGGATATTGAAATTACAGGGTCGAGTTTGTGTGCCCAATGTCGAAGGGATTCGAGAGTTAATCTTAGCGGAGGCCCACAGTTCGCGGTATTCTATTCATCCAGGCGCCGCGAAGATGTACCAGGACTTACGGCAACACTATTGGTGGCGCAGGATGAAGAAAGATATCGTTGCGTATGTCGCTCGGTGTCTAAATTGTCAGCAGGTGAAATATGAGCACCAGAGACCTGGTGGTGTATTCCAGAGAATTGAAATTCCCGAGTGGAAATGGGAGCGGATCACTATGGATTTCGTTACTAGACTTCCTTTGACTCGGAGGAAATTTGATGCTATTTGGGTCATTGTTGATAGGGCTGACCAAGTCAGCACACTTTATTCCAGTATCTGTCTCCTACTCGTCTGAGAGGTTAGCGGAGGTTTACATTAGGGAGATTGTTCGTCTCCATGGAGTGCCAGTATCTATTATCTCTGATCGGGGTACGCAGTTTACCTCGCGGTTCTCGAGAGCGGTCCAATAGGAGTTAGGCACCCAGGTTCAGTTGAGTACAACATTTCATCCTCAGACGGATGGCCTGTCCGAAAGGACTATTCAGATTCTAGAGGACATGCTTCGAGCCTGTGTTATTGATTTCGGAGGCTCGTGGGACCGGTTTCTGCCATTAGCAGAGTTCGCCTACAATAACAGTTACCAGTCTAGCATCCAGATGGCTCCGTATGAGGCGTTGTATGGTAGGCGATGTCGATCACCAGCTGGATGGTTTGAACCGGGAGAGGCTCGGTTGTTGGGTACAGACTTAGTTCAGGAGGCCTTGGATAAGGTCAAGACTATTCAGGAGAGATTGCGTTCAGCTCAGTCCAGGCAGAAGACTTATGCGGATCGTAAGGTTCGAAATGTAGATTTCATGGTCGGTGAACGAGTATTGCTCCGAGTGTCGCCTATGAAGGGCGTGATGAGGTTCGGAAAGAAGGGCAAGCTCAGCCCTAGGTATATTGGCCCATTTGAGATTCTAGACAGAGTGGGAGGGGTGGCTTACAGATTAGCTTTGCCGCCTAGCTTATCAGCCGTGCATCCAGTTTTTCATGTATCTATGCTTCTGAGATACCACGGCGATCCCACACATGTGTTAGACTTCAGTACTGTCCAATTGGACAATGATTTATCTTACGAGGAGGAGCCGGTAGCCATTCTAGACCGGCAGGTTCGACAGCTGAGGTCGAAGAGTTATCCTTCTGTGCGTGTTCAGTGGAGAGGTCAGCCTCCTGAGGCGTCGACCTGGGAGTCCGAGTCTGATATGCGGAGCCGCTACCCACACTTGTTTCCTGACTCAGGTACTTCTTTCTTTTTTGTCCGTTCGAGGACGAACGGTTGTTTTAGAGGTGGAGATTGTGACGACCCAAAGGGTCATCACTTGTTTTATTAATCATTCCGAGCTTTCGAGGTCTTGAAAACCTCATTTATAGTTGCCTCGATTTGCGTGCACAATCCGGGCACAAAGCTGGAAAATATTTATGTTGAAATATGTGAAAAAGTTGAAGAATTTTGATATTAATATTGATATGGTTGACTTTGGTCAACATTTTTGGTAAACGGACCCGGATCCGTGATTTGACTATCTCAGAAAATCCGTAGAAAAATATGGAACTTGGGCATATGTCCGGAATTGAAATCCGAGGTCTAGAACCCCGGTAAAAGAATTTTTCTGTTAAATTGTTTTCTGAAAATGTTTAAGGAAAATGAAACTGAATTTTGATTAAAAGGTAGTACTGGTATCGGGCTCGTATTTTGGTTCCGACGCCCGGTATAGGTCATATATATTGGTTAAGCGCTTCCTGTAAAGTTTGGTTGAAAATGGACGTCGTTTGACGTGTTTCGGCCTTAAATTGGAAAGTTTGGAAATTAAGAAATTTGAATGAATTCTTGAGTTTTAAGGCTCAATCCATTGGTTTTGATGTTATTTTAGCAATTTGATCGCGCGAGCAAGTTCGTATGATGTTTTTGATTTAGTGTGCATATTTGGTTTGGAGCCCGGGGGGCTCGGGTAAAGATTTGATAGGCCGTTGGATGAAATTCTGAGTTTTTGCACTGCTGGTTTTTCACCCAGCTGTTGTCTTCGCAATTGCGAAGCAAAGTGGCAGGTCAAGGCAGGGTTCACAAATGCGAACCCTGGGTCGCAAATGCGAAGCTGCCCAGGACCAGTTGGGTTCGCAAATGCGAACCAAACCTCGCAATTGCGAGGCCTTCAATAATTGCATGTCTTCGCAATTGCGAAGAATGTGTCGCAATTGCGAAGAAGCCCAGAAGCCTGCTGGTTCGCAAATGCGAACCTTATTTCGCAAATGCGAAAATCCCTGGAAGCAGCCTAGTTCGCAATTGCGAACATTAGGTCGCAAATGCGAACACTCCCCTTTCCTGCCAGTGTTCGCAAATGCGAACAAAAGTTTGCAAATGCGAACTTCCCAACCTTAGCTTATTTTTCAAACTCCAGAAATTGGTCGGGGTTCGCAATTGCGAACCCATGTTCGCAAATGCGAACACAGAGACCTGTAAAACACGATTTTCAGTCATTTCTTCACTTTTTACAAAACAAAAACACCCATTTGCGATTCTTCACGGATTCCTTCTTCATCAAAACAATTGTAAGTCACTTTTTACTTAATTCTTTCAATTCCTAACATCATTAAACATGTTTTTCATTAAAAATCAAAGGTTTTCATGGTAGAATTCTTGTTTTTGTTAGAAAATAGGGTTTTTCATAAATTGGAGAATTGGACCTCGAATTGAGGTCCGATTTTGAAACAAATCATATACATGAACTCGTGGGGGATGGGTAACCGGATTTTGGTCCTAACCCCGAATTACGACCATGTGGGCCCGGGGTTGAAATTCACTATTCCGGGTAGAATGTTGTAAAAGTTGTAATTGGTCTTGGGAATTAGTTTGTTTAGTAGTATTGATGATATTAAATCAATTGTGTATAGATACGATTGGATTGGAGTCAAATTCGAAAGGAAAAGGCATTGCTACGGATTGAATCATTCGTAAACTTTCGAGGTAAGTGTTTGTTCTATCCTAGTTTGTAGGAGTAGGAATTCAGTTATGAATAAATTATTAATTAAGAGTTATTGGTGTTATGCCGGTAATGAAGATAAATTATTGAAATTATTATCAATTATTGGTTTAAAACCGGTAATTATAAATATTGTTGATATAGAGATTATTGGCTAAATGCCGGTAATATATATATTTATGAATTGGGATCGTGTGGCGCGCCGACCACTTATATATATTATTGAATTGGGATCGTGTGGTATGCCGACCACAAAGTGACTTAAATCTTGGCATTGGCCATAGTTGCCGGTAGCCTATTGATATATTTGGGAGCGGGTGGTACGCCTACCACAAGATATAATTATTGATATATTTGGGAGCGGGTGGTATGCCTACCACAAGATATAATTACTATGATATTTGGGAGCGGGTGGTACGCCTACCACAAGATATAATTACCGTGATAATTGGGAGCGGGTGGTACGCCTACCACGAGATATGAAATGAGAGAGGAATTTGACATGAAAGTAATATTTATTCTGTTGATTAGATTATTCTGGATATCGTGAGTTATTGACTGTTATTTCAGAGCGTAGTATTTCCTTATAAATGTATTACATATATATATATATATATCTATATTGCAACTGTACAAGTTTAGGTGGGTGACTGGCCTTAGCCTTGTCACTAGTTCGCTGGGATAGGCCAGGCACTTACCAGCACATGGGGTCGGTTGTGCTGATACTACACTCTGCGCTCTTTTTGCGCAGATACAGGTTACGGACAGCAGCAGCGGCAGTAGCGACTTGTGGATTTTTCGACTACTGAGACTACGAGGTAGCCTTGCAGGCGTCCGCAGGACCCGTTGTCTCTTCTATCTATGCTTTTCATTCTGTTGTCTCATGTAATCGAGATAAACAGCTTGTATTTTCTTTCAGACAATTATGTGTATTATTCTTAGAAGTTCGTGAGTATTGTGACACCAGTCTTCGGTAGTGTATCATGTTTGGGTTTTCTTTATCATATTTGACTAAGTCTTCCGCTAATTTTGATTATTCCGCTGTAATTTATATGTTTTTAATAATAAGAAATTGGTAATTAATGGAGATGTAATTAATATTTGGCTTGCCTAACTTCCATTTAGTAGGCGCCATCATGACCCCGATGGTGGAAAATCCGGGTCGTGACATTTTATCAGTATTTATCCGAGTTGCTGAGGTAGCTGCTGGCGTTCGCTGGACCTGGCTTCTCTTCTTATTCCAGTTTTTCCTTTGTATATACATTATTTAGACTTGAGTATTTGGTTTAGATATTATTACCCGATCATGTTTAGAGGCTCTAAACTCGTGACCCTAGATCTTTAGGTGGTTATTCAGTTTAGCTTTATTGTTGATAATAATATCAAGGTAATTGATTTGAGCTTCATGCTCGGGATGAGAGTGTAAAAGGTCAGACTTGCCTAACAGTTGTGTTGGGCGCCATCACGACCGGGATTGGGGTCGTGACAACAAGTTACTAAGCCGGATGATCCCGCGGGTCCCCGGTATGTAGCCCCCTCCTCGACTCGAGTCGTCCGCTCGGGTACACAGTCTAGAACAAATAACAAGGTTTTGAACTTATAAATAGGTACATTTATTTGTGTGACGACCCAAAGGGTCATCACTTGTTTTATTAATCATTTCGAGCTTCTGTGGTCTTGAAAACCTTATTTATAGTTGTCTCGATTTGCGTGCACAGTTCGGGCGCGAAGTTGGAAAATTTTATGTTGAAATATGTGAAAAATTTGAAGAATTTTGATATTAATATTGATATGGTTGACTTTGGTCAACATTTTTGGTAAACGGACCCGAACCCGTGATTTGATGGTCTCAGAAAATCCGTAGAAATATATGGAACTTGGGCGTATGCCCGGAATTGAAATCCGAGGTTTAGAACCCCAGTAAAAGAATTTTTATGTTAAATTGTTTTCTGATAATGTTTTAGTAAAATGAAACTGAAAGTTTATTCAAAAGTAGCGATATCGGGCACGTATTTTGGTTCCAATGCTCGGTGCAGGTCATATATGTTGGTTAAGCGCTTCCTGTAAAGTTTGGTTGAAAACGGACGTCATATGACGTGTTTTGTCTTTAAATTGGAAATTTTGGAAGTTATGAAATTTTGAAAGAATTCTTGAGTTTTAAGGCTCAATTCCTTGATTTTGATGTTATTTTGGTGATTTGATCGCGCGAGCAAGTTCGTATGATGTTTTTGAGTAAGTGTACATATTTGGGTTGAATCCCCGAGGGCTCGGGTGAGTTTTGGATAGGTAACGGGATGGTTTTGGACTTGGAAATGCAGCAGAAATTCTGCAATTTTTGCACAGAGATTTTCTTCTATGCGATCGCATAGGTGTAGCTGCGAACGCGCAGAGCAAAGTTTAGGAGTCCTGAAAATCCTTATATGCGATTGCATTATTGTTCCTGCGATCGCATAGCTTGCCATTTTTCCTTTACGTGATTGCATACCATGTAATGCGATCGCATTGTGTAAAAAGCCAGCCCTTTATTTCTCCTCTATGCGATCGCACAGTGTGTCCTGCGATCGCATAAGGTAGCCTGCCCATTCTATGCGATCGCAGCTTCTTCAATGCGATCGCAGAGTACAAATGACCTTACTCTATGCGATCGCATAGAACAAATTTATGCCCAATGAATTTAATCCCAAAACAGAACAAAAACGGGATAAAAATCCCATTTCTGTTCAACTCTTTTCTCCACAGCTCCTTGGGCGATTTTTGAGCGATTCTTCATCAAACTTCTTGGGTAAGTGATTCTTTACTCGTTTTCTTCATTTTCCATCAATATTATTTGAATTCCTAAGCCTAAATAGGTGTAAATGGTTAGAAAAATAGAGAATTGAGTATAGTAAGGGTTTTCAAAGAATTTGCGATCTAGACTTCGTTTTGGAGTCGAACTTAAGAACAAATTGTATATTTGAACTCATGGATGATTGGGTGAACTTATTTTGGTTCGAAACTTGAGTTTCGATTATGTGGGCCCGGGGTCGATTTTTACTATTCCGGGCAGAATGTTGTAAAAATCATATTTAGCAATATGACCTAGTTTGTTAAGTAGAATTGATGATATTAAATCAATTGTGTATAGATACGATTGGATTTGAGCCAAATTCGAAAGGAAAAGGCATTGCTACGGATTGAATCATTCATAAACTTTCAAGGTAAGTGTTTGTTCTATCCTAGTTTGAAGGAATAGGAATTTAGTTGTGTATGAATTGTTGATTGAGAGTTATTGGTGTCACACCGGTAATGGAGATAAATTGTTGAATTATTATCAATTATTGGTTCAAAATCGGTAATTATAAATATTGTTGATGCACAAATTATTGGTTAAATGCCGGTAATATATATATTTATGAATTGGGATCGTGTGGCGCGCCGACCACTTATATGATAAGAAATGGGATCATGTGGCACGTCGACCACAAAGTGATTTAAAATCTTGGCATTGGCCATAGTTGCCGGTAGCCTATTGATATATTTGGGAGCGGGTGATACGCGTACCACAAGGTATAATTTATTGATATATTTGGGAGCGGGTGGTACGCCTACCATAAGGTTTAATTTTTTGATACAATTGGGAGCGGGTGCTACGCCTACCACAAGATATAATTTACTGTTACAGTTGGGACCGGGTGGTACGCCTCCCACGAGATATGAAATGAAAAAGGAATTGAGACATGAAAGTAAGATTTATTCTGTTGACTAGATTACTCTGGATATTATGAGTTATTGACTGTTATTTCAGAGCATAGTCTTTCCTTATAAATGTTTTGTATATGTATATATATTACAACTGTACAGGTTTGTGTGGGTGTCTGGTCCTAGCCTCGTCACTACTTCGCCGGGATAGGCCGTGCACTTACCAGCACATGGGGTCGGTTGTGCTGATACCACACTCTGCGCTCTGTAAATTCATAATTTTATTTAAAATCTTAAAAAGAGAGTTGTAACTAATGGAAATGTAAGTAAGAATTGGCTTGCCTAGCTTCCACTAGTAGGCGCCATCATGGCTCCCGATGTTGGATTTCATTCTGTTATCTCATGTATTCGAGATAAATAGCTTATATTTCTTTCAGACAATTGTGTGTATTATTCTTAGAAGTTCGTGTGTATTGTGACAACAGTCTTGGATAGTGTATCATGTTTGGGTTTCTTTATCATATTTGATAAGATTGACTAAGTCTTCCACTAAGTTTAATTATTCCGCTGTAATGTATATGTTTTTAATTTTAAAATCTTAATAAGTGTTTGGTAACTAATGGAAATGTAAGTAATATTTGGCTTGCCTAGCTTCCACTAGTAGGCGCCATCATGACTCCCGATGGTGGGAAATCCGGGTCGTGACAAGTTGGTATCCGAGAACTAGGTTGCATAGGTCTCACAACTCACGAACAACCTTAGTAGAGTCTGAGGGATCGGTACGGAGACGTCTGTATTTATCCTCCAGAGGCTACATAGTTAGGAAAATTTTCCCTTTATTCTTTCCAGTCGTGCGACTTGATCTTTCAAATGTTAATTGAACTTTTACTCTGTTCTTCCGCAGATGGTAAGAACACGTGCATCCTCATCTACTGACCAGCAGCCCGAGGTCCCAGCAGCGGCAGCTCCCGATAGGGGCAGAGGCCGAGGTCGAGGTCGTCCTAGAGGCCAAGGTAGGGGCAGAGCTCAGCCCCGAACATCAGCACAAGTGGCAGAACCTCAGGCTCATATCCAGGAGGAGGTTCCAGTCCCAGCAGCTCCAGCAGGCCCAGCTCAGCTCCCAGGAGGGGTTATGTTTTCACCGGATCGTCAGGATGCTTTGGTCCTGATAGCAGGTTTTATGGACAATATAACAAGAGCAGGTTTATTACTAGTAGCACCAGCCACTTCTCAGGCTGGAGGAGGTAATCAGACTCCTGCTACGCGCACTCCGGAACCAGTAATTCCCCAGGCTCAGGTTCTTGTGATTCAGCCAGTTGAGGCAGATCAGCCTGTTATTGTGATTCCGTCTAATGATGGTGCAGCTATGTCCGCTGACGCGTTATGGAGATTGGACAGGTTTACCAAGCTGTTCACTACCACATTTAGTGGCACTCCTTCAGAGGATCCACAAGATTTCCTATATAGTTGCCACGAAGTTCTCCGCACTATGGGCATTGTGGAGTCTAATGGTGTGGACTTTGCTACTTTTTGATTATCTGGTTCTGCCAAGACTTGGTGGAGGGATTATTGTTTGTCCAGGCCAGCGGGATCATCATCTTTGACTTGGGGGCAATTTGCAGAATTGTTCTTGGAAAAGTTCCTTCCAGCAACTCAGCGGGAGGCTCTGCGCAGACAATTTGAGCGTCTTCATCAGGGTTCTATGTCTGTCACACAGTACGAGACTAGGTTCGTGGACCTGGCTCGTCATGCTATTATCATACTTCCCACAGATCGGGAAAGGGCGAGAAGGTTTATTGATGGCTTGAATCAGCCAATTCGACTACAGATGGCTTTGAGGGCAGGAACTGAAATCACTTTTCAGGAGGCGGCTAATGCAGCCCGCCGGATCGAGATGGCTCTTTCATAGGGAGCAGGACATGGATCAGATAAGAGATCTCGTAATTCGGGTAGATTCAGTGGTACCTCGTCTGGAGGTAGAGATTCTCATGATAGAGGCCATCCTCCTAGGCCTTATCAGTCAACTCTTCAGGTTTCTCACGATGCTTCCTGGTGATCGTAATTCTCAGCCACGCTACTCTGATCAGCAGCCTATCAGTGCACCACCACTTCGCTATTTTCAGCAGCCGAGGGCTTGTTTTACGTGCGGTGATCTTGGGCACATTGCAAAGTATTGCCCTCGAGCTTCTGACAGATCTCAGCCGCAGGGTTCTCGTGCCATGATTCAGGCCCCAGTTCCCTCACAGCCTGCCCAGCCAGCTAGAGGCGGAGGTAGAGGACATAGAGGTGGAGGTAGAGGTCATAGAGGCGGAGCTCAGACCGATAGAGGTAGAGACCAGCCAGCAGCTGATCGTCCTAGAGATACTGCTCAGGGTGGTGGGGCACAGCCCCGATGTTATGCACTTCCCGCCGGACCAGAGGCTGAGTCTTCTGATGCCGTCATTACAGGTATTATTTTGGTTTTTGATAGAAAGGCATCAGCATTATTTGACCTTGGGTCTACATATTCGTACGTATCTTCCTATTTTGCACCGTACTTGATTCAGCCTAGTGATCCACTGAGTGTTCCTGTTCATGTGTCTACACCAGTAGGCGATTCTATTGTGGTTGATCGAGTTCATTGGTCATGTATTATAGTAATTGAGGGTCTCGAGACCCGTGCTGATTTATTGCTCCTAAATATGGTGGACTTTGATATTATATTAGGCATGGATTGGCTATCTCCATATCATTCTATTTTAGATTGCCATGCCAAGACTGTGACTTTAGCTCTGCCGAATTTGCCTCATATAGAGTAGAAAGGAATTTCAGGTCATACTAGTCGCAATGTTATTTCTTATGTTAAGGCTCAGCGTATGGTCGGGAAGGGATGCTTGGCTTATTTGGCCTATGTCCGTGATTCCAGTACTGAGGTTCCTTCTATTGACTCTGTGCCTGTGGTTCGCGAATTTCCGGAAGTATTTCCTTCAGACTTGCCAGGTATGCCGCCCGATAGGGACATTGACTTTTTGCATTGACTTGGCTCCAGGCACTCAGCCCATTTCCATTCCCCCATATCGTATGGCTCCGCCAGAGTTAAAAGAATTGAAGGAACAGTTGCAGGATTTACTTGAAAAGGGTTTCATTGGACCCAGTGTTTCGCCGTGTGGTGCACCAGTATTATTATTAAAGAAGAAAGATGGTTCGATGAGAATGTGCATTGACTACCGACAGTTAAACAAGGTGACTATCTAAAATAAATATCCACTTCCGCGAATTGATGATTTATTTGACCAGCTTCAGGGTGCCAAGGTATTTTCAAAGATATATTTGAGATCTGGCTATCATCAGCTGAAGATTAAGGCATCTGATGTCCCTAAGACAGCGTTCCGCACTCGGTATGGACATTATGAATTTCTGGTCATGTCATTTGGATTGACAAATGCTCCAGCAGCTTTTATGGAATTAATGAATCGGGTGTTCCAGCCTTATTTACACTTGTTTGTAATATTCTTCATTGATGACATATTAATATATTCCCGCAGTCAGGAGGAGCATGCGCAACACCTCAGAGTGGTCTTGCAGACTTTGAGAGATAGGCAACTATATGCAAAATTTTCAAAGTGTGATTTTGGCTAAGTTCAGTTGCATTCCTGGGTCATATTGTGACGGCAGCAGGTATTCAGGTTGATCCGAAGAAGATTGAGGCAGTCAAGAACTGGCCTAGACCGACATCAGCCACATATATTCGGAGTTTCTTGGGATTAGCGGGTTATTATCGCCGATTCGTAGAGGGATTTTCATCTATTGCAACCCCACTGACCAGATTAACCCAGAAAGGTGTTCAATTTGAATGGTCCGATGAATGTAGGGCGAGCTTTCAAAAGCTCAAGACAGGCTTGACCACAACACCAGTATTGGTTTTACCCACAGGTACGGGACCTTATACTGTTTATTGTGATGCTTCCCGTATTGGGCTTGGTGCAGTGTTAATGAAGGATGGCAAGGTTATTGCCTATGTTGCGAGGCAGTTGAAGATTGATGAAACTATCCAGTGCATGATCTAGAATTGGCGGTGATTATTCACGCATTGAAGATCTAGCGGCATTATTTGTATGGTGTAGCATGTAAAGTATACACCGATCATAAGAGTCTTCAGTATTTGTTTAAGTAGAAAGAGTTAAATTTGAGGCAGAGAAGGTGGCTAGAGCTACTGAAAGACTATGATATCATCATCTTGTATAATTCGGGGAAGGCCAATGTGGTGACCGATTCTTTGAGTAGGAAGTCACCAAGTATGGGCAGCCTTGTGTATATTCTGATCAGTGAGAGACTGCTTGCTTAGGATGTTCAGGTATTAGCCAACCGATTTGTGAGGTTGGATATTTCTGAGCCTAGTCGAGTACTAGCTTGCACGATCACTCGCTCTTCATTATTGGAGCGTATCCGCGATCAACAATATTATGATTCTTATTTATGTGACCTTAGAGATACGGTTCAGCGAGGAGGTGCTAATCAGGTCACCTTAGATGCTGATGGGATCCTAAAGATGCAAGGGCGCATTTGTGTGCCAAATGTCGATGGACTTCATTTCTGGACTTCCGATGACTCGAAAGAAGTTTAATGCTGTTTGGGTGAAGGTAGATGTATTGAGATTTGCGTCAACATTATTGGTGGCGCAGAATGAAAAAGGATATTGTGGCATATGTGGCACGGTGCCTTAATTGTCAGCATGTTAAGTATGAACATCAGAGACCTGGCGGTTTATTTCAGAGAATTGAACTTCCTGAATGGAAGTGGGAGCGAATCACGATGGATTTCGTTTCGGGACTTCCGAAGACTCGGAAGAAGTTTGATGCTGTTTGGGTGATTGTTGATAGGCTGACCAAGTCAGCTCATTTTGTTCCTATTGCCACTACCTATTCATCCGAGAGGTTAGCTGGGATTTATATCAGGGAGATCGTTCGCCTTCATGGCGTGCCAATCTCTATTATTTCAGATCGAGGTGCACAGTTTACCTCACATTTCTGGAATGCGGTTCAACGAGAGTTGGGCACGCAAGTTCAGCTAAGTACAACCTTTCATCCCCAGACGGATGGTCAGTCCGAGAGAACTATTCAAACACTGGAAGATATGCTATGAGCGTGTGTTATTGATTTTGGAGGTTCGTGGGATCAATTCCTGCCGTTGGCAGAGTTTGCTTATAATAATAGTTATCAATCGAGCATCCGGATGGCTCCTTATGAAGCATTGTATGGTAGGCGGTGTCGTTCTCCGGTTGGATGGTTTGAACCGGGAGAAGCTCGGTTATTGGGTACGGATTTAGTTCAGGAGGCCTTAGATAAAGTCAAGATTATTCAAGAAAGGCTTCGCACGGCTCAGTCCAAGCAAAAGAGCTATGCAGATCGTAAGGTTAGAGATATAGCTTTCATGGTAGGGGAGCGAGTATTGCTCCGAGTATCGCCTATGAAGGGCGTGATGAGATTTGGAAAGAAGGGCAAACTTAGCCCTAGGTTTATTGGCCCATTCGAGATTCTTGATCGTGTGGGAGAGGTGGAATATAAACTTGCTTTGCCACCTAGCTTATCAGCTGTACATCCAGTGTTTCATGTGTCCATGCTTCAAAAATATCACGGCGATCCATCGCACATGTTAGATTTCAGCACTGTCCAATTGGACAAAGATCTGTCCTATGAGGAGGAGCCGGTAGCTATCCTAGATCGGCACGTTCGACAGTTGAGGTCGAAGAGTTATCCTTCTGTGTGAGTTCAGTGGAGGGGTCAGCCTCTTGAGGCATCGACCTGGGAGTCCGAGTCCGACATACGGAGCCGATATCCTCATCTATTCCTTGACTCGGGTACTTCTTTCTTTTGTCCGTTCGAGGACGAACGGTTGTTTTAGAGGTGGAGAATGTGACGACCTAAAGGGTCATCACTTGTTTTATTAATCATTTCGAGCTTCTGAGGTCTTGAAAACCTCATTTATAGTTGGCTCGATATGCGTGCACAGTTCGGGCGCGAAGCTAGAAAATATTTATGTTGAAATATGTGAAATATGTGAAAAATTTGAAGAATTTTGATATTAATATTGATATGGTTGACTTTGGTCAACGTTTTTGGTAAACAGACCCGGACCCGTGATTTCACGGTCTAAGAAAATTCGAAGAAAAAAATGGAACTTGGGCGTATGCCCGTAATTGAAATCCGAGGTCTAGAACCCCGGTAAAAGATTTTTTTTGTTAAATTGTTTTCTGAAAATGTTTTAGTAAAATGAAACTGAAATTTTATTAAAAAGTAGCGATATCGGGCTCGTATTTTGGTTCCAACGCCCGTTACAGGTCATATATGTTGGTTAAGCGCTTCCTGTAAAGTTTGGTTGAAAACGGACGTCGTTTGACGTGTTTTGGGTTTAAATTGGAAATTTTGGAAGTTATGAAATTTTGAAAGAATTCTTGAGTTTTAAGGCTCAATTCCTTGATTTTGATGTTATTTTGGCGATTTGATCGCGCGAGCAAGTGTGTATGATGTTTTTGAGTCAGTGTACATATTTGGTTTGAATCCCCGAGGGCTCGGGTGAGTTTCGGATAGGTAACAGGATGGTTTTGGACTTGGAAATGCAGCAGAAATTCTGCAATTTTTGCACAGAGATTTTCTTCTATGCGATCGCATAGGTGTAGCCGCGATCGCGTAGAGAAAAGTTTAGGAGTCTTGAAAATCCTTCTATGCGATCGCATTATTGTTCTTGTGATTGCATAGCTTGCCATTTTTCCTTTACGCGATCGCATACCATGTAATGCGATCGCATTGTGTAAAAAGCCAGCCCCTTATTTCTCCTCTATGCGATCGCACAGAGTGTCCTGCGATCGCATAAGGTAGCCTGCCCATTCTATGCGATCGCAACTTCTTCAATGCGATCGCAGAGTACAATGACCTTACTCAATGCGATCGCATCAGTAGCTCCGGGATCGCATAGAACAAATTTATGCCCAGTGAATTTAATCCCAAAACAGAACAGAAACGAGATAAAAATCCCATTTCTGTTCAACTATTTTCTCCACAGCTCCTTGGGCGATTTTTGAGCGATTCTTCATCAAAATTCTTGGGTAAGTGATTCTTAACTCATTTTCTTCATTTTCCATCAATATTATTTGAATCCTAAGCCTAAATAGGTGTAAATGGGTAGAAAAATAGAGAACTGAGTATAGTAAGGGTTTTCAAAGAATTTGCGATCTAGACTTCATTTTGGAGTCGAACTTAAGAACAAATTGTATATTTGAACTCATGGATGATTGGGTGAACTTATTTTGGTTCGAAACATGAGTTTCTTATGTGGGCCCGGGGTCGATTTTTACTATTCCGGGCAGAATGTTGTAAAAATCATATTTAGCAATATGAACTAGTCTGTTAAGTATAATTGATGATATTAAATCAATTATGTATAGATACGATTGGATTGGAGCCAAATTCGAAAGGAAAAGGCATTGATACAGATTGAATCGTTCGTAAACTTTTGAGGTAAGTGTTTGTTCTATCCTAGTTTGAAGGAATAGGAATTTAGTTGTGTATGAATTGTCGATTGAGAGTTATTGGTGTCACACCGGTAACGGAGATAAATTGTTGAATTATTATCAATTATTGGTTCAAAACCGGTAATTATAAATATTGTTGATGCAGAAATTATTGGTTAAATGCCGTTAATATATATATTTATGAATTGGGATCGTGTGGCACGCCGACCACTTATATGATAAGAAATGGGATCGTGTGGCATGCCGACCACAAAGTGATTTAAAATCTTGGCATTGGCCATAGTTTCCGGTAGCCTATTGATATATTTGGGAGCGGGTGGTACGCTTACCACAAGGTATAATTTATTGATATATTTGGGAGCGGGTGGTACGCCTACCACAAGGTATAATTTATTGTTACAATTGGGAGCGGGTGGTACGCCTACCACAAGATATAACTTATTGATACAATTGGGAGCGGGTGGTACGCCTACCACAAGATATAATTTACTGTTACAGTTGGGAGCGGGTGGTATGCCTATCACGAGATATGAAATGAAAAAGGAATTGAGTCATGAAAGTAAGATTTATTCTGTTGACTAGATTACTCTGGATATTATGAGTTATTGACTGTTATTTCAGAGCAGAGTCTTTCCTTATAAATGTTTTGTATATGTATATATATTGCAATTGTACAGGTTTATGTGGGTGACTGGCCTTAGTTTCATCACTATTTCGCTGGGATAGGCCAGGCACTTACCAGCACATGGGGTCGGTTGTGCTGATACTACACTCTGCGCTCTTTTTGCGCAGATACAGGTTACGGACATCAGCAATGTCAGTAGCGATTGTGGATATTCCGACTACTGAGACAACGAGGTAGCCTTGCAGGCGTCCGCAGGACCCGTTGTATCTTCTATCTATGTATTTCATTCTGTTATCTCATGTATTCGATATAAACAGCTTATATTTCTTTCAGACAATTGTGTGTATTATTCTTAGAAGTTCGTGAGTATTGTGACACCAGTCTTGGGTAGTGTATCGTGTTTGGATTTCTTTATCATATTTGATAAGATTGACTAAGTCTTCCGCTAAGTTTAATTATTCCGCCTGTAATTTATATGTTTTTAATTTTAAAGTCTTAATAAGAGTTTGGTAACTAATGGAAATGTAAGTAATATTTGGCTTGCCTAGCTTCCACCAGTAGGCGCCATCATGACTCCCGATGGTGGGAAATTCGGGTCATGACAATTTGCATCAAATATGACTTAGGGGGACTCAACACAGGGGTTGGGTCCGTCTAGGACATGTAACCCAAATATAAAAAGACCATCATGATTATGTGTTGCATTTATTTCTCTCGGGTCATCATGCTGACCGGTTAGGAAAATAATTGAAAGAAAAGAAAAGGGAAAATAACAATTGTTGATTTTAAAAGAAAAACCGATACTCAAAGGGTGTCAAAACTTTGTCAAAGGGATTTAAAAATAGGAAAATTGTTGATTTTTAGTAATTAGTTTTTGGAAATAAATAAATAAATAAATTTGTTATTTTCTTTTGTTTTCAAAAAAATAGAAAAAAAGTATAGTTATATTTGCCAATGAAAAAAGAAAATTTTGTCTTCAAAAATAGTTAGAATATTAAATTTTGCCAAATATTAGAAAATAGAAAAATGGTTTGTCTAAAAAATAATTTGACCGAACTACACCGGTTTGATTCTTGTTTTTCGGGGCGTGATACGTAGGCAACCCTTAACGGGTCCAACCATCTCTTTTATGTAAATAACCAAAAAGGTCAAATTAATCATAAATCAAGTGATGCCGTTTTGTCAAAAATAGCTGAATGTCTGGAAAGGGCGCCGTAAGGCTGTTTATACAAACAAGGCCACTTTTTGAGTCACTCCGCAAAATCAGTGAGCACAGCATTAAAATCTTCATTTGAAGTGCTCAAGGGTCGTATTTGCAAAATTGAGCTTTTTTTTTGAAATTAGAATTGTGGAAAAATATATATTGTTTTTTTAGGTCATAATAACTTATTAAAATCACCGTAATAAATGTGTAGGATGAGCAGAATTCAAAATGAACCTTTTTCAATCATGAATAAACTTCCTTTAGAGTTACGTCTATGATGGAATGATCTGGGTAAAGATGGACAAGACGAAGTTAAGAAATATTTGAAAGGTTGTACGCGGTTACTCGATATTGTACCTCGAGGAGATATCATCAGAGCCTTAGTTACTTGTTGCGATATGGCACACAACGTGTTTCATTTTTTGGACTTCGAGCTTACCCTAACATTAGAGGAAGTTGCCAGTTACATTGGAAAAGATAAGGTTCTCCTGAAGGACAAATACCCGGTTGCTCCAAGAGCTGTTACCGCTCAAAGATTTCTAGACTCTCTGTAAATAGACCGGTGTCACGACCCGGATTTTTCCCCCAATATCGGGATCGTGATGGCGCCTACTCGTGGTAGCTAGGCAAGCCACCGTGTTCATACTATCCTATTTTTAACACAATTTTAATTAAATAAATGCGGAATACTTTATCGAAATGGAAATAATAAATCACGAGGTAAAAATCATACCGAAATCCTCTACCCAAGACTTGGAGTCACCAACTCACAAACTACTATGGAATACTACACATAAAAGTCTCAAGGAAATATAACATAATTCCGTTTGTCTCGAAACAATGAGACTACAGCTATTAACATAATTAAAGGAAGAGACGCCGGCCCGCGGACGTCCGCAAGCTACCTTAGTCTCAAATGATCAACTTCCACGCAATCTATTTACCGTCGCCGTCGCTCCCGATCGTAACTCGGACTCCGTGCAAAAACGCACATAGTTGTAGCATCAGCACAACCGACCCCATGTGCCGGTAAGTGCCTCGGCCTATCCCGGCGAAGTAGTGACAAGCCTAGGACCGTACACCCACGTAAACCCGTGCAATTCAATATATATATATGTGTACTACAACATAACAAGAAATAATCCAAAGTATTAACACAATAAGGAATATCTTGAAGAATTCAACAATTAACCACAGCTTAATAATTTCACAAGGAAAAACAAAGTGTAATGTAAACACAAATAATATCAATTCAAGGAATAGCAAACAGGTTGCACGACATCACCCTTCGTGCTTTTACTCTCATCCTCACATCCATAGTACGGCATGATCCTTCGTACACGGTTCAATAATAGGGCACGGCATGATCCTTCGTGCATAATCAATAATAGGGCACGACATGATCCTTCGTGCATAATCAATAATAAACATGGCACGGCATGATCCTTCGTGCATAATCAATAATAAACATGGCACGACATGATCCTTCGTGCATAATCAATAATAAACATGGCACGGCATGATCCTTCGTGCATAATCAATAATAAACATGGCACGGCATCACCCTTCGTGCATTATCTCTCTTCCTCACCCAAATAACAATCACAGTTAAGGGCAAAGAAAGAAACAACAATTCATAAATCGTCCCATCAAGGGCAATCAATAATTATCTTCACAACAAGTCCCAACAAGGGAGAACAATAACGATTTACCTATAATATATCTCAAAATATCATTTTCCAACGACTCACGGTCATACTAGACGCCAATGTATGGATGCTCGTCACCACAGCCCATACACCGCACTCGATCACATAACACATAACACATAATCCTATTCCCTCAAGCTAGGATAGAACAAACACTTACCTCGAATGCTTATGAACAATTCACCCCGTTGAAATGTCTTTTCCTTTTGAATTTGACTCCAATCCAATCGTATCTATACACAATTGATTTAATATCATCAATTCTACTTAACAAACTAGTTCATATTGCTAAATATGGTTTTTACAACATTCCTGCCCGGAATAGTAAAAACCGGCCCCGGCCCACATAATCGAAACTCAAGTTTCGAACCAAAATAATTTCACCCAATCTTCCATGAGTTCAAATATACAATTTGTTCTTAAGTTCGACTCCAAAACGAGGTCTAAATCGTAATTTCTTTGAAAGCCCTAACTATACCCATTTCTCAAATTTTCAACCAATTTATACATGTTTAAGCCTAAGGATTTGATTGATGTTGATGAAAAATGAAGAAAATGAGTTAACAATACTTACCCAATGAACTTTGATGAAGAAATGCCTCAAAATCGCCTAAAATGCTGTGGAGAAAAGAGTTGAACAGAAATGGGATTTTTATCCCGTTTCTGTTCTGTTTCTGTCTTAAATTCACTGGGCGAAAATTTACTCTATGCGATCGCAGGGCCTGTGATGCGATCGCATAGAAGGAAAATGGGGACAGCAAAATTACTCTATGCGATCGCGGAGGTCTTATGCGATCGCATAGAAGGAAATGAATGAACTGAAATTACTCTATGCGATCGCAGAGAATGGTACGCGGTCGCATAGAAGGAAATTCTGGGCCTCAGTCTTACTCTATGCGATCGCGAAGGACAGTATGCGATCGCATAGGAGGAAAAGTGGAAGCTATGCGATCGCATGGGATCTATTGCGATCGCACAGAAGGAATTTGGGACCTCTATTCTTTGCTCTATGCGATCGCAGCTACACCTATGCGATCGCATAGAACAAAATCCCCTGCAGAAACAGCAGAATTTCTGCTGTGTTTTTCAAATCCGAAAACACCCCGAACCACCTCCGAAACACTCCCGAGCCCTCGGGGCTCCAAACCAAATATGTATACTAACTCAAAAACATCATACGAACTTGCTCGCGCGATCAAATCACCAAAATAACATCATTATCAAGGAATTTAGCCTTAAAACTCAAGAATTCTCTAAAATTTCATAATTTCCAAAATTTCCAATTTAAGGCCGAAACACGTCAAACGACGTCCGTTTTCAACCAAACTTTACAGGAAGCGCTTAACCAATATATATGACCTGTACCGGGCGTCGGAACCAAAATACGAGCCCGATACCAGTATCTTTTAATCAAAATTCAGTTTCATTTTCCTTAAACATTTTCAGAAAACAATTTAACAGAAAAATTCTTTTACCGGGGTTCTAGACCTCTGATTTCAATTCCGGACATATGCCCAAGTTCCATATTTTTCTACGGATTTTCTGAAATAGTCAAATCACGGATCCGGTCCGTTTACCAAAAATGTTGACCAAAGTCAACCATATCAATATTAATATCAAAATTCTTCTACTTTTTCACATATTTCACATATTTCAACATAATTATTTTTCCAACTTTGTGCCCGGACTGTGCACGCAAATCGAGGCAACTATAAATGAGGTTTTCAAGACCTCCAAAGCTCTGAATGATTAATAAAACAAGTGATGACCCTTTGGGTCGTCACAATCTCCACCTCTAAAACAACCGTTCGTCCTCGAACGGACAAAAGAAAGAAGTATCCGAGTCAGGAAACAAGCGCGGGTAGCGGCTCCGCATATCGAACTCGGACTCCTATGTGGATTCCTCCATAGGTCGACCTCTCCACCGAACACGCACGTAAGGATAACTCTTCGACCTCAACCGTCGAACCCGCCGGTCTAGAGATGGGTACCGCTCCTCCTCGTAAGATAGATCATTGTCCAATTGGACAAGACTGAAGTCTAACACATGTGCGGGATCGCCGTGGTATCTCCAAAGCATAGATACATGAAAAACTCGGATGCACGGCCGATAAGCTAGGCGGCAAAGCTAATCCGTAAGCCACCCCTCCCACTCTGTCTAGAATCTCAAATGGACCAATATACCTAGGGCTGAGCTTGCCCTTCTTTCCGAACCTCGTCACGCCCTTCATAGGCGACACTCGGAGCAATACTCGTTCACCAACCATGAAATCTACATCTCGAACCTTACGATCCGCATAAGTCTTTTGCCTAGACCGAGCTGAACGCAATCTCTCCTGAATAGTCTTGACCTTATCCAAGGCCTCCCGAACTAAGTCCGTACCCAACAACCGAGCCTCTCCCTGTTCAAACCATCCTACCGGTGATCGACATCGCCTACCATACAACGCCTCATACGGAGCCATCTGAATGCTAGACTGGTAGCTGTTGTTGTAGGTGAACTCCACTAATGGCAGAAACTGGTCCCACGAGCCTCCAAAATCAATGACACAGGCTCAGAGCATGTCCTCTAGGATCTGAATAGTCCTCTCAGACTGACCGTCCGTCTGAGGATGAAAAGCTGTACGCAACTGGACCTGGGTACCTAACTCCTGCTGGACCGCTATCTAGAAATGTGAGGTGAACTACGTACCCCGATATGAGATAATAGACAGATACTGGAATGAAGTGTGCTGACTTGGTCAACCTATCAACAATGACCCAAATAGCATCAAATTTCCTCCGAGTCAAAGGAAGTCCAAAAATGAAGTCCATTGTGATCCGCTCCCATTTCCACTCGGGAATTTCAATTCTTCTGGAATACACCACCAGGTCTCTGGTGCTCATATTTCACCTGCTGACACTTTAGACACCGAGCGACATACGCAACGATATCTTTCTTCATTCTGCGCCACCAATAGTGTTGTCGTAAGTCCTGGTACATCTTCGCAGCACCTGGGTGAATAGAATACCGCAAACTGTGGGCCTCTGCTAAGATCAACTCTCGAATTCCTTCGACATTGGGCACACATACCCGACCCTGCAATTTCAATACCCCATCATCATCTAGATTTACCCGTGTGGCACCTCCCCGCTGTACCTGTATCTCTCAACTCACGCAAATGAGGATCATCAAATTGCCTCTCACGGATACGCTCTAATAAGGAAGAACGAGCGACCGTGCAAGCTAACACTCTGCTAGGCTCAGAAATGTCTAATCTCACGAACCGGTTGGCTAAGGCCTGGACATCTAGAGCTAATGGTCTCTGATTGACCGGAATATATGCAAGACTACCCATGCCGGCATACTTTCTACTCAATGCATCGGCCACCACATTGGCCTTACCTGGGTGATATAAGATAGTAACATCATAGTCTTTTAGCAACTCTAACCATCTCCGTTGTCGTAGATTCAACTCCTTCTGTTTGAACAAGTACCGTAGGCTTTTGTGATCAGTGTACACCTCACATGTCACACCATATAGATAATGCCTCCGCTTGATCAAACAAACGAAAACAGTCAAGTGATGCAGATCTTTAAGGATTTTCAATTGTCTCGAAATATAAGCAATAACCTTGCCACCCTGCATCAATACCGCTCCAAGCACAGTACGAGATACATCACAGTAAATTGTGTAAGGCCCTGAACCCGTGGGTAAATCAACACCGGTGCCATAGTCAAAGCTGTCTTGAGCTTCTGAAAGCTCGCCTCACACTCATCTGACCACCTGAACTGGGCACCCTTCTGGGTCAACCTGGTCATCGGAGCTGCAATAGAAGAGAACCCCTCTACAAATTAACGGTAGTAGCCTGCTAACCCCAAGAAACTCCATATCTCGGCCACTAAAGCTAGTCAAGGCCAATTCTTGACTGCCTCAATCTTCTTTGGGTCCATCGAAATACCCTCTACTGACACGATATGACCCAAAAATGCCACTGAACTCAACCAGAACTCGGGCATATAGCTGATTATCCTTTAGAGTCTGAAGAACCACTCTGAGGTGCTGCTCGTGCTCTTCCTGGCTGCTGGAGTATACCAGGATGTCATCTATGAAGACTATCACGAACAGATCTAAGTAAGGCCTGAATACCCGATTCATCAACTCCATGAATGCTGCTGGGGCATTGGACAACCCGAAGGACATGACCAAGAACTCATAATGCCCATATCTAGAGCGAAAGGTCGTCTTAGGAATGTCAGCCGCCCTGATCTTCAGCTGATGGTAGCCTGACCTCAAGTCTATCTTAGAGAATACCCTCGCTCCCTGGAGCCGGTCAAACAAATCATCAATCCTCGGCAGTGGATATTTATTTTTGATAGTCACCTTGTTTAACTGCCCGTAATCAATACACATCCGCATCGAGCCATCCTTCTTCTTTACAAATAATACAGGTGCTCCCCAGGGGGAAACACTGGGCCTGATAAAGCCCTTCTCAAGAAGGTCCTGCAACTGATCTTTCAACTCTTTTAACTCCGGCAGGGCCATACGATAGGGTGGAATAGAGATGGGCTGAGTGCCCGGGGCCAGATCAATACAGAAATCAATATCCCCGTCGGGTGGCATGCCCGGCAGGTCTGAAGGAAAAACCTCAGGAAACTCCCGTGCAATAGGGACTGAATCAATGGAAGGAACTTCTGCGCTGGAATCACGAACATAAGCCAAATAAGCTAGACACCCCTTCTCGACCATACGTCGAGCCTTAACATAAGAAATAACAATGCGAACGGAGTGGCTTGAGGTACCCTTCCACTCTAATCGGGGTGATTCTGGCAAGGCTAAGGTGACAGTCTTAGCATGACAATCAAGAATAGCATGGTATGGGGACAACCAGTCCATCCCCAATATGACATCGAAATCCACCATGTCTAATAGCAACAGATCAACACGGGTCTCAAGACCCCCAAAAATAACTACGCACGAACGATGCACCCGGTCGACTATAATGGAGTCACCCACTGGTGTAGACACATAAACTAGAATATCCAGAGCATAGCTAGGCACGGCCAGATATGGTGCAAAGTAGGAAGACACATATGAATATGTAGACCCAGGGTCAAATAGTACTGAAGCACCTCTGTCACAAACAAGAATGGTACCTGTAATCACGGCATCTGATGCCTCTGCCTCTGGCCTAGCTGGTAAAGCATAAAATCGGGGATCAGCACCTCCCCTCTGAGCTACATCCCTAGGACGGTCATCAACTGGCTGACCTCTGCCTCTGGCTGGATCGTCTCCACCTCTACGGTCTCGACCTCCACCTCTATGATCTCTACCCCCGCCTCTGGTTGGCTGGGCAGGCTGAGGGTCAGCTGGGGCCTGAATCATAGGACGAGGACCTCGCTGCTGAGAGTTGCCCGCTGCTAGAGGGCAATTCCTGATAATATGACCTGGGTCACCACAACCGTAGCGACTCCTAGACTGATAGGGCTGCTGGCCCTGACGACCTGAATGGCCTCCACGAACGCTCTGAAGAGGCTGAGCACTAATAGGAGACTGGTCTGAATAATACCCCCGAGAACCACGATCACCTGATCCACCCCGTGAAGCCTGAAGGGCGGAATGAAAAGGCCTGGAAGACTGGCCTCTATCAAAGGATTCTCTGCTACCAGAGGAAGAACCACCAAATCTACCTGAATGACGAGGCCTCTTATCTGAAGAATAACCGCCTCCCCTAGCAAGAGCCACCTCAACTCTGCGTGCTGCATTGGCTGCCTCCTGAAATGATATGTCACTCCCCACGCCCATAGCCATCTGGAGTCTAATCGGATGATTAAGCCCATCTATAAACTTGCGGACCCTCTCCCGCTCAGTGGGAAGTATCACCACTGCATGATGAGCCAAATCGACAAATCGCGTCTCATACTGTGTAACCGTCATAGTGCCTCGATGGAGGCGCTCAAACTGCCTCCGAAGTACATCCCGCTGAGTAGTAGGGAGAAACTTCTCCATAAATAGTTCCGCAAACCGGTCCCATGATAGAGCTGGGGACCCTGCTGGTCGAGTCAGGCAATAATCTCTCCACCAAGTCTTGGCGGATCCTGCAAGTCCGAAAGTACAAAAATCAACTCCGTTTGTCTCCACGATCCCCATAGTCTTGAGAATCTCACGGCAACTGAATAAAAAGTCCTGAGGATCCTCTGATGCGGTTCCACCGAAAGTAGTGGTAAATAGCTTGGAGAACCGATCAAGCCTCCATAACGAATCGAAGTCATGGCCGTTCCATCACCGGCATGAGCCGCGGTACTCGACCGAGTAGCCACAACTGGCCGAACCATCGGTGCTCGAGGCCGAGGAGCCACCGGCTCCGAGTACGAGCAACAGGAGTCCGGGCCCCTCCTCCACCCTGAGAATAGCTGGGGCAACCGATAATAAACCCGCTCTTGGCAATGCCGTCCATGAATCCCGCTATTCTCGATCAAGGCATCCCGAGATCTGTGGTACTCAAAGCCTCTCTCCGGGACCTCGAGCCGGCCCACCGGAGCCGCCGGAACTCGAACCTCCTCGTCAATCTCAATATGGGGCTCCACCCCTGGGGTAGCCGCCTGGGGCCGAGCTCTACCCCTACCACGGCCTCCGATACGGCTCGACCCCCGCCCCTCGCGCGAGCCGTCTCGGGGCTCGTGCCGCCGGTCGCCGGACGAAGTGCGTGTCCTTACCATCTGCGAAAGCACAGAATAGAAATTCAATCAGTAATCGAGGATCAAGTAGCACGACAAGAAAGAACAAATGAGAGACTTTTTCCTAACTCAATAGACTCTGAAGGACAAGTACAGACGTCTCCGTACCTACCTCTCAAACTCTACTAAGCTTGTTCGTGAGTGGTGAGACCTATATAACCTAGAGCTTTGATACCAACTTGTCACGACCCGGATTTTTCCCCCAATATCGGGATCGTGATGGCGCCTACTCGTGGTAGCTAGGCAAGCCACTGTGTTCATACTATCCTATTTTTAACACAATTTTAATTAAATAAATGCGGAATACTTTATCGAAATGGAAATAATAAATCACGAGGTAAAAATCATACTGAAATCCTCTACCCAAGACTTGGAGTCACCAACTCACAAACTACTATGGAATACTACACATAAAAGTCTGAAGGAAATATAACATAATTATGTTTGTCTCGAAACAATGAGACTACAGCTATTAACATAATTAAAGGAAGAGACGCCGGGCCTGCGGACGTCTGCAAGCTACCTTAGTCTCAAATGATCAACTTCCACGCAATCTATTTACTGCTGCTGCTGCTCCTGATCGTAACCTGGACCTGTGCAAAAACGCACAGAAGTGTAGCATCAGCACAACCGACCCCATGTGCTGGTAAGTGCCTGGCCTATCCCGGCGAAGTAGTGACAAGCCTAGGACTAGACACTCACGTAAACCTGTGCAATTCAATATATATATATGTGTACTACAACATAACAAGAAATAATCCAGTATTAACACAATAAGGAATATCTTGAAGAATTCAACAATTAATCACAGTTAATAATTTTACAAGGAAAAACAAAGTGTAATGTAAACACAAATAATATCAATTCAAGGAATAGCAAACAGCTGCACGGCATCACCCTTCGTGCTTTTACTCTCATCCTCACATCCATAGTACGGCATGATCCTTCGTACATGGTTCAATAATAGGGCACGGCATGATCCTTCGTGCATAATCAATAATAGGGCATGGCATGATCCTTCGTGCATAATCAATAATAAACATGGCACGGCATGATCCTTCGTGCATAATCAATAATAAACATGGCACGGCATGATCCTTCGTGCATAATCAATAATAAACATGGCACGGCATGATCCTTCGTGCATAATCAATAATAAACATGGCACGGCATCACCCTTCGTGCATTATCTCTCTTCCTCACCCAAATAACAATCACAGTTAAGGGCAAAGAAAGAAACAACAATTCATAAATCGTCCCATCAAGGGCAATCAATAATTATCTTCACAACAAGTCCCAACAAGGGAGAACAATAACGATTTACCTATAATATATCTCAAAATATCATTTTCCAACGACTCACGGTCATACTAGACGCCAATGTATGGATGCTCGTCACCACAGCCCATACACCGCACTCGATCACATAACACATAACACATAATCCTATTCCCTCAAGCTAGGATAGAACAAACACTTACCTCGAATGCTTATGAACAATTCACCCCGTTGAAATGTCTTTTCCTTTTGAATTTGACTCCAATCCAATCGTATCTATACACAATTGATTTAATATCATCAATTCTACTTAACAAACTAGTTCATATTGCTAAATATGGTTTTTACAACATTCTGCCTGGAATAGTAAAAACCGGCCCCGGCCCACATAATCGAAACTCAAGTTTCGAACCAAAATAATTTCACCCAATCTTCCATGAGTTCAAATATACAATTTGTTCTTAAGTTCGACTCCAAAACGAGGTCTAAATCGTAATTTCTTTGAAAGCCCTAACTATACCCATTTCTCAAATTTTCAACCAATTTATACATGTTTAAGCCTAAGGATTTGATTGATGTTGATGAAAAATGAAGAAAATGAGTTAACAATACTTACCCAATGAACTTTGATGAAGAAATGCCTCAAAATCGCCTAAAATGCTGTGGAGAAAAGAGTTGAACAGAAATGGGATTTTTATCCCGTTTCTGTTCTGTTTCTGTCTTAAATTCACTGGGCGAAAATTTACTCTATGCGATCGCAGGGCCTGTGATGCGATCGCATAGAAGGAAAATGGGGACAGCAAAATTACTCTATGCGATCGCGGAGGTCTTATGCGATCGCATAGAAGGAAATGAATGAACTGAAATTACTCTATGCGATCGCAGGGAATGGTACGCGATCGCATAGAAGGAAATTTTGGGCCTCAGTCTTACTCTATGCGATCGCGAAGGACAGTATGCGATCGCATAGGAGGAAAAGTGGAAGCTATGCGATCGCATGGGATCTATTGCGATCGCACAGAAGGAATTTGGGACCTCTATTCTTTGCTCTATGCGATCGCAGCTACACCTATGCGATCGCATAGAACAAAATCCCCTGCAGAAACAGCAGAATTTCTGCTGTGTTTTTCAAATCCGAAAACACCCCGAACCACCTCCGAAACACTCCCGAGCCCTCGGGGCTCCAAACCAAATATGTATACTAACTCAAAAACATCATACGAACTTGCTCGCGCGATCAAATCACCAAAATAACATCATTATCAAGGAATTTAGCCTTAAAACTCAAGAATTCTCTAAAATTTCATAATTTCCAAAATTTCCAATTTAAGGCCGAAACACGTCAAACGACGTCCGTTTTCAACCAAACTTTACAGGAAGCGCTTAACCAATATATATGACCTGTACCGGGCGTCGGAACCAAAATACGAGCCCGATACCAGTATCTTTTAATCAAAATTCAGTTTCATTTTCCTTAAACATTTTCAGAAAACAATTTAACAGAAAAATTCTTTTACCGGGGTTCTAGACCTCGGATTTCAATTCCGGACATATGCCCAAGTTCCATATTTTTCTACGGATTTTCTGAAATAGTCAAATCACGGATCCTGGTCCGTTTACCAAAAATGTTGACCAAAGTCAACCATATCAATATTAATATCAAAATTCTTCTACTTTTTCACATATTTCACATATTTCAACATAATTATTTTTCCAACTTTGTGCCCGGACTGTGCACGCAAATCGAGGCAGCTATAAATGAGGTTTTCAAGACCTCCAAAGCTCGGAATGATTAATAAAACAAGTGATGACCCTTTGGGTCGTCACAACCGGAGTGTTCATAATGAAGATTTGGCGAATGGCTTTTGTACTATGAATTTCATATATCATAGGTATGGTCAAATTGGAGGCCTTAACAATCCAGGAAACAAGATTTGTAGCAAAGCAAACCATGCAAAATGGGAGGAGCATAGACGTTTTTCTTTCATGGTAGCTTTTTTGGGTTTGATAGTGTTTCCAAGGAAAGATGGGAACATTGATATAAGAATAGTCGAAATTGTCAGTGCTCTCCTCACTCAAGGTTATATTACTTTGGCGCCTATAGTGTTAGCTGATATCTTTTGTGCCCTCACAGCTTGTAAAGCCAGAGTAGATTTCTTCGTAGGATGCAATTTGTTATTACAAATGTGGATGATCGATCACTTGTGCCATCGTCCTTAGTTTTTGAGCTATGGGTCTTCAGAGAAAACATGCATAGAAAAATTCTACACGAGGATTAAAGGGGTCAAATTGCTAGAAGGATTTAAGGGTTGGACAACATACTTCTGATTTCTTACTGCTAGTCAACTAGAATGGACACTCGGATGGCTACCTGTTAATGAAATCATATACATGTCGGTAGAGGGGTCGCATTTTCCCTTATGGGGCTTAAAAGTATTCAAACCTTTGCTCCATATCAAGTCTTATGGCAACTCGGAATATACCAGATAGTACCAAGAGATGGAGACCTAAGCACCAAGTAACTGAGATTAGTCCCGACGGACAATTTCCTGAAGCAAAAGTCCATCAAATTTGGAATGAATACCAATGTTTAAAATCAGATACTTGTCTGCGGGATCGGGCTAAAGGTGAAGTGTCACCTGGTTATTCCATTTGGTATATAAGAGAAAGTGAGCATGAGAGGCCAGCTAAAAGACCTCACATCCAAGTATTTGCTGAATTGTCAAGGGAATAGTGGGATTGGTTGGCCAAAAAAATAAGTATTGGGCAAAGATTAGCATGCTGGAAAAACAAGTCCAAGACCTGAAGTTCAAAAATAATGTGCAGGTAGTAGCTGACGAGGGTGAGAAAAAGCAATTGGTTAAAGAGAATGAGGCATTACAAGCTCAAATACAGAAAATGAGGATATCAGCTGAAACCCCTATCCGAAATGCCCGAGATGCAAAGTTGGTCGACAATTTGCGACAAAAAGTGAGTGATTATAGTTTTGACCTTGACAAAGCAGAAAAAAAACTAGCCGGGGTCGGAGACAATTGGCTAAGAATGCAGAGGAAAGGGCCCGCATGATTCAACAACTAAAAGAAGAGCATGATATCGAGGCTTCTAGATTGAGGAAAAAGGTTATTACTGCATAGGTCAAAATTAGCAAACAAGAAAAAGAGTTCAGTATGGAAAGGGAACATTGCTATACAGCCTTAGCACAATTAGAAATGAATCTGCAACTTCAAGAGAAAAATCAACGGACTTTAGAAGCTTGGGCTGAACAAATTGGGAGGTTACTTTAGGAAAAAGGGATGATTAGAGAAAGAGTCCTTGAATTTTCTCATTATATCACTCGAAAGTGCCAGATATGTGAAGATATGACCCAGACTATATTTTTCGCCTCAGTGATGATATTCGTGAAACAAATAATGGGTGACCTAAACCGACTCCAAAAGGGACATGCATATAGGCCCGCGGCGAGATCGAATGATGTCCCGCTGGTACCAGGATCTTTGATGTATTCTTGAGTCTGTATTGCATCAAGTTAAGCATTCGAGTCTGTATTTTTCATTCTGCATTTCAATTCAAATAGTTGTTTAGAGGATTATAGTTTTGTTGTCATTTAGAGTCCATCTTTATAATCTTTGTTGGCTATTAATAAATTTTAAAATTTCCAAAATATATTTGTATTCTTTGTTTTTCTTTTCTTCAAACACATGCGCGATAGGCAAATTTATATGATCGATATTAATCATATAAACACAAATTAGAAGAACATTGAAAAAGAGAGAAAAGAAAAAAGAAAAGAAGAAAAAAGGATGCAAAATGAAAATTGATGATGAAAAGAGAAAGAAAAGCCATAGCAAAAGAATTGAAAAAAACAGGAAAAGGCGAAAAAGAATCAAAAGCCATAATTGAAAAAGTCGGGATGATGCATATGGCCGAACAAAATTGTTTAAACATGTCTGTGCTCCCAATGTGCGATTATTTGATCAACAATGACCTAACCACTAACAAGCGTTGTTATTGTTGAGTCCAGACAGGTAGTTTTTAGCTACCTGGCATTCTGGAAACTCATCTATACAATACCCCCTTTAAAGATATGTCGAAAGTAATCAGCCAAGAGATTGAGGATACGATTGTTGACCCAGCTCGGGTTGATGAGGTGGTGGATGCAAATGCTATAAAGGAAGAAATTTACAAGCTTAAGAACCAAATGGCCAAAATGTACAAGGCTTGGGCGAAGTGACAACCTTTACCCACATATCCTGCCAATCCTGCTTTTGTTCCTCCACCAGTCCAAACACACGACCCTCCCACTATAAATTCATCCCATTCTTACCCCACATACCCACCATACTATGCAACCACCTCACAAACACCATCATCTCCTCCACCATCAATGCAGATCCCACCACCACCACCTCTTGTAGCTCCCGTGTTTGTGGCTCCTCCACCGGCCACATTACACAAGTCTTCTAGTGAACCCCTATTTCATACCCAAGACAATTATTATTATCCACTAGAACCTACCTTCTGACATCATGATTCTTATCCTTAAACTCCTCTCATTGACATATTCGAGGAAGAGAAACCATCCAAAAACCCCAAACAAGAAGAATTGATCCGTAAAGTGAAAAGTCTTAAAAAATCTTTCCGAAACATGCTAGGCCTTGGGGGACAGGTGAGTGTGTCCTATAAAGATCTATGCTTATTCCCAGAAGTACAATTATAGGCAGGTTTTAAATTTCCAAAGTTTGATCTCTATGACAGTCATGGTGACCCTGTGGCACATTTAAGAGGAGTTTGTAGAAAAATGCAAGGTGCCGGTGGGAAAGATGAGTTGCTAATGGCTTATTTCAGTCAGAGCCTTAGTGGATCAGCCTTAGAGTGGTATAAAAGGTAGGACCACACTCGTTGGTTTACCTGGGATGATTTAGCTCAGGCTTTTGCCAATCATTTTTAATATAATTTGGAGATTGTTCCTCACAGACTTTCCCTAACAAAGATAGAGAAAAAGCCAGTAGAGAGCTTTCGAGAATATGAGTTCAGGTGGAAAGAGCAAGCTACCCGAGTGGATCCACCCATGAAAAAGGGTGAAATGGTGGATTACTTCTTGCAAGCTCAAGAGCCCACATATTACGGGCATTTGGTGTCAGATGTCGGAAAGGCATTTAATGAAGTCATCAAAATGGGGAGTATGGTAGAGGAGGGCTTAAAATCTAACAAGATCATGAGCTACTCAGCAATAAAGGCTACAACTCAGGCCATCCAGACGGGCATTGGAGGGGTCTTGGAAAGAAAAAGAAAGAAGAGGTGGCCGTTGTAGAAGGAAGAACATGGTCTAGGGGCCCTTCTCCTTACAATCATCAACCTTGCCATCACCATCAACCTTACCCACCAGCACTATATGGCCCACCACATCATTATTATCCTCCCCCTGTTCCACACTTTTCAGTACATCATGACCAAGCCTATCTATAACCACAAGCAACATGGCATGAACCCGCTCCCTACATCATCTATCACACCCAAAATACATACCTTCCCCCCAAAACATACAAAAACCTTAGTGGAATAGGCTTTCGCCTAAACCCTGCTGTCAGAAATGATAGGCCGTAGAAGAAAAAGACTTTCACTCTGTTAGGAGAAACCTACACCAGTCTATTTCACAGACTGATGCAGCTTGGAGTCCTAAATCCTATTGAACCAAAAATCCCGAACCCACCACCAAGGAACCTGGACCATTCTATCAGCTACGAATATTGTTCAAGAGCTCCGAGACACTACCCAAAGAAATGTTGGAACTTGAAAAATCCAATTCAATAGCTTATTAATTCGAGGAGAATTGAAGTTCAGGCTCCCGGAACTCCTAACATTACACAGAATCCCTTACCTGTTCATCATGAAGCTCATATGATCGAGTTGGTACAAAGGGTAGATTGTAAAAAACCATCTCAGATGGTAATGATGATCAAGGCAAGCGAAAGCAAGGTAGGTGAGAAAGTAATGGGTGGGAGAGCAGCTATTTCAGTTAAACAAGTGGTGGATGAGCCAGTCGTGGTACCGAAACCTGAACCAGTGAAAGTGATAGTACCAGGAGCCAGTGCAAAACCCGTATTAATTATGCAAAAGGGCCCAAGTAGAACCGGATATAATCAAACTAGTAACTCAACTGCCCGTTGTGGATGCAAAAGTTGTACCATGGAACTACAACAAAGTGACTGTCATGTATCGGGGGAAAAAGGTTAGAGATGAAATTTGTGAAACGCATGGTTTCACAAGATCGGGGATGTGCTTTGCCCCTCGAAGAATTAAGAAAAGATAAACTTACCAAGGATAATCCGGCTCCTATGAAAAAGGCTGTCAGTGAGGAGGAGGCCGAGGAATTTTTGTGGAAAATGAAGGTTCTGGATTACTCGATAGTAGAACAATTGAGGAAGACGCCAGCGCAAATCTCTCTATTATCTCTGCTAATTCACTCAGATGAACATCGTCGAATGATGATCTTTAATAAAGCACATATGCCCGAGAAAATTACAGTGAATCATCTTGAAAAGACTGCAAACAAAATCTTTGAGGTGAACAGGTTGACATTCTCAGATGATGAATTATCGGTAGAAGGAACTGAACACAACAAAGCCCTGTACCTTACTATGAAATGTGAAGATTCGGTAGAGACCCATTAGCTGATTGATAATGGGTCGAGTTCCGACATATGCCATCTGTCTACTTTGTAAAAGCTTAAGGCTGATAACGAAAAAATTCACAAGAACAACATTTGTGTACATGGATTCAACGGGGGAGGGAAGAACACTATTGGAGACATTGTGCTAGAACTTACCATTGGGCTGGTGGAGTTTACGATGGAATTCTAAGTACAGGATATTGTTGTATCCTATAATATTTCGCTGGGTCGACCATAGATCCACGCTGTAAAGGTTGTGCCATCTTTACTACATCAGATGGTATAGTTTGAATAAGAGCGTCAAGAGATCGTGGTCCACGGTGAAGATAATTCTTGCAATACTGTCACTCCCTTTAAAGAAGTAGGGGATGATAAGGGCCCACGGGTGTAACAAGTATACAATATGTGCTAGAGGGAGAGCATGTTCCTGTGCCAAAGGTGGCTACCTCATCTGTTATGGTTGCCACAGAAATGCTAAGAAATGGATTTCTACCCGGAAAGGGATTGGTAGCTTCATTACAAGGTATTACACAACCAGTGTCTCTTCTTGGTAACATTGATAATTTTGGGCTGGGCTTTAAGCCTACCACTACTGATATATAGAGAGCCCGAAAGTTAAATAAAAAAGTGTGGACCCTCCCTAAACATTTCCCTTGCCTCTTCCGTTCATTCGTCTGATCTGGTAAAAAGAGGTGCCCGACGACAGTAATGCCCAGTTTAGTAGAGATAAGGCTTGATAGGGAATTGATTGAATGATTTGAAAAGCTGTTTGAAGAAGTGGATGTAGTATAAGCAGATGAGGGTCCAAGCAGAATCGATGTCCAGTTCGTAGGATCTTGAGCCAAATTGAATAAATGGGAAGCTACTCCTATTCCAACTCGAAGGGAGTTGCGGTAGTTAGTTTTTGTTTTGCTTTTAAATCTGTTATATTTCAAGGTTGTAATATAGATTTCTAGGTTTCGTCCAATTGGATGAGTCAAACCTTGTTATCATGCGAATTTCAATGAAATGCAATTTCTTTCTCTCTCCAGTCCTGATAGCCTTTATTCTGTCTTTCTTTCTTTTCTTGTACAATCCATTTTATGTTGATTTCAATGATGTGTCATGCATGAGGAATTCCCGGCCTAGTCTTGATAATCAAATAGTAATACAAGAAATTGAATGTGATAATGAGGTATAGTATGATGATGAGGAGGCTTTGGATGAAATTAGTAAAGAATTGAGTCAATATGAGGAAAAGCCCAAACCTACTTTGAATGATATAGAGGCAATTAATCTGGGGGATCAGGAAAATGTTCGGCAAACAAAGATAAGTGTCCATTTGGAAGCCTCACTCAGGGAAGAATTGGCGAAGTTGTTGTTTGAATACAAAGATACCTTTGCATGGTCATCTGATGATATGCCGGGTCTGAGTACTGATCTGATGGTCCACAAATTGCCCACTTATTCAGAATGCATGCCTGTGAAACAGAAGTTGAGAAAATTCAAGACAGACATCAGTGTGAAAATAAAAGAAGAAGTCAACAAGTAGTTTTAGGCAAAAGTTATACGGGTTACTAAATATCCCACCTGGTTAGCCAATGTTGTGATTGTACCAAAGAAAGATGGAAAGACTAATGTGTGTGTTGATTATCGAGACCTCAACAAAGCAAGTCCAAAAGACAATTTTTCTTTGCCAAACATCCACATACGGATTGACAATTGTGCCAAACATGAGATTTGCTCTTTTGTGGATTGCTGTGCGGGTTACTACTAGATTCTGATGGATAGGGAAGATGCTTAAAAGATGACATTCATTACACCTTGGGGAACATATAGTTACATGGTGATGCCATTTAGACTGAAAAATGCAGGGGAAACATACATGAGGGTGATGACCACTATGTTCCGTGATATAATACATTAGGAGATTGAAGTCTAGGTGGATGATGTAATTATCAAGTCCAGAAAGCAGTGTGATCATGTTAAAGACCTAAGGAAGTTTTTCCAGAGGCTTCGCCGGTATGAATCTCAAGCTCAATCCAGCAAAATGTGCTTTTGGTATGCCATCAAGGAAGTTGTTGGAGTTTGTGGTGAGTCGATGTGGTATTGAACTAGACCCGTCCAAAATCAAAGCCATTTAGGAATCGCCTCCGCCAAAGAGCAGGAAAGAAGTTTTGAGTTTGCTCGGCATGTTTGATTATATCAGCAGGTTTATTCAGCTTACATCAACTGGTGAGACTATATTTAAGCTGCTGAAGAAAGATGATGCAGTTAAGCGGACAGATGAGTGCCAGGCTGCATTTGACAAAATCAAAGAGTACTTGGCCAATCCACCTGTATTGGTTCCGCCTGAGCCAGGAAGACCTCTGATCCTTTATTTGACGGTGTTGGATAATTCTTTCGGTTGTGTACTGGGTAGCATGATGAAACAGGAAGAAAGAGCAGGCAATTTATTACCTCAGCAAGAAATTCACATCTTATGAGGTAAAATATACTTAATTGGAGAGGACATGCTGTGCTTTGACTTGGGTGGCACAGAAGTTGAAACATTATTTGTCAGCCTAAACCACTTATCTCGTTTCTCGGCTGGATCCATTGAAGTACATATTTCAGAAGCCCATGCCTATAGAGAGGCTTGCTAAATGGGAAATCCTGCTCATAGAATTTGATATTGTTTATGTAACCCACACTCCAGTGAAAGCACAAGCAGTTGCTGATCACTTAGCGGAGAATCTAGTTGACACTGAAAACATATTTTCCTGATGAAGAAGCAATGTCCATTGATGAGGTGGAACAAGACGAAAAGCCTCGCTGGAAGCTATTCTTTGATGGGGCTGTTAACAACAAAGGCGTTGGAATATGAGCATTACTTATTTTAGATACGGGATAGCATTATCCTATCACCGCTCAGCTCCATTGCTTTTGCACAACCAATATGGCTGAGTATGAAGCATGTATTTTGGGGTTGAGAATGGCTATAGATATGGGTGTCCAAGAGATTTTGGTCATGAGCGACTCGGATCTCTTGGTACATGAAATTCAAGGAGAATGGGAAACATGGGATTTAAAAATCATACCATACCGGCAGTGTCTACCTGAACTATGTTAGCGGTTGCAGTCCATCGAATTCAAGCACATTCCAAGAGTCCATAATGAAGTTGTTGATGCTATGGCCACTTTGGCATCAATGTTACATCATCTGGACAAATCATATGTGGATCCATTGCAAATTCAGGCCCGAGATCAACATGCCTATTACAATACGGTAGAAGAGGAACTTGATGGTGAGCCTTGGTTCCATGATATAAAAGAATACCTCTGAATAGGGGTGTATCTGGAACAGGCCACAGGGGATCAAAAGAGAGCTATTAGACGATTGGCAAGAGGAATTTTCTTTAGTGGAGGGGTTTTGTACGAAAGAACCCCGGATCTTGGTTTGTTGAGGTGTATGGATGCAAAACAGGCTACAACAATTATGGCCGAGGTACATGCGGGAGTCTGTGGAACGCATATGAGTGGGTATGTGCTAGCAAAAAAAATTCTCAGACAAAGATATTACTGGCTTACTATGGAACATGACAGTATCAGCTTTGTGCAGAAATGTCATCAATGCCAGGTACATGGAGATCTGATCCATTCCCGCCATCCGAGTTGTATGCAATGTCGGCACCATGGCCTTTCGTTGCTTGGGGTATGGATGTCATTGGGCCAATCGAGCCAGCGGCATCTAATGGGCACATGTTTATTGTTGTTGCCATTGACTATTTTACTAAATGTGCCGAGGAAAAGACATTCAAGTTGGTAACAAAGAAAGCAGTGGTTGATTTTGTGCATGCAAACATCATTTTCCAAATCGGAATTTTGAAGGTGATTATTACTGATAATGGGGCCAATCATAATAGTCATTTGATGGTGGAGACATGTCAGAAGTTTAAGATTTCCACCGTAATTCTACACCATATAGTCCTAAGGTGAATGGAGCAGTTGCGGTAGCGAATAAGAACATTAAGAAAATTCTTCGGAAAATGGTGGAAGGATCGAGGCAGTGGCATGAGAAATTACCATTTGCTTTGCTGGGATATAGCACTACTGTTCGCACTTTGGTAGGGGCAACTCCTTATTCATTAGTGTATGTCATAGAGGCTGTGGTACCCGCAAAAGTTGAAATACCATTCCTTCGAATTATTGTGGAGGCGGAGATTGATGATGATGAATGGGTCAAAGCCCGTCTAGAAGAGTTGAGCTTAATTGATGAAAAGAGGTTTGGCAGCAGTATGTCATTGGCAATTTTATCTACAGGGAATGGCCATAGCTTATAATAGGAAAATGCATCCACGGAAATTTGAAGTCGGACAATTGGTATTTAGGCGCATCCTACCTCATTGGGCAGAAGCAAAAGGAAAGTTTGCTCCCAACTGGAAAGGACCATTTATTGTATCGCGAGTGTTGTTCAACGGAGCATTATACCTAACAGATGTGCAAGGGAAATGTGTAGAAATGGCTATAAATTCCGATGCAGTCAAAAGATATTATGTATAATTTCTTATCTCTATGTATCTGATTGTATTTGATATATTTTGAAATTGAAATGACAAAGGCATTTTTAAAATTATATTTTATTTCATATCCCTCTTTCAGAATCAATAACAAAAATAAGGACTGAACGGGGAAATAAAAAAGAGAAAACAAAAGAAAAAAAGAATAAAAATAATAAAATAAAAAGAAAAGAAAAAGAAAAGAAAAGGAAGAGAAAAGAAAAGAAAAGAAAGAAAAGAAAGAAAAGATCAAAGAAAGAAGAAGCATGAAAGGAAAGAAGCATCGTAACAATGAAGCAATTTTATGATCCGAACTACGTTTGACTTGATCCCGAAAGTGTTTGTAGGCAGTCTTACTGAGGTTCAGTCACAATAGAAGAAAAGTCCAAGAATCCCCAAAGAATGAAACTGGGGCAGAAGTTATGCTTGTTGTGGAAGATATGACTCCGAAAGTTGTAATTTTTGAACCCACGTCGGAATATTTTGAGCCTTTATACCTTTCTTTCTAAACCCATCCAAAAGCCACATTACGTTCTAAAGAAAGACCTTCTAATCAATTTTAAGAAAATGGCAATACAAGCAGGTAAGGTGAATCATGTTGTGGACAACACTCGGGTATCAGAATATAAAAAAAATGAAAATGAGAGAGTTTTATTGGTGAAAACTCTCACGGGCACCGTAAGGCGATGTGAGTTTAGGGATATGAAAATGAGAGAGTCTTATTGGTGAAAACCCTCACGGGCACCGTAAGGGGAAAGTAAGTGCCAAAGTGGCCAAATGAAAGAAGTTTGTAGTTGAAAAGTGGCAAAACAAGTAAGGTTTGGTTGTTGTTGAAGATCGGCTTGTGAAATATGGAAAAGTGAATGTGGCAATTGACAGTCTGTTGGTTGGACAAACTAGGCTAGTTAATCCAAAATGCATGGCTTGATCAACGGAATCAGCCTTCCCACTCAGATAAGTCCTATCCTCTTTCTCTTTTCAGAGTCATTCTATCTTCAAAACTTCGAGGTCATTACATTTCATTATTCTTGAAATCTGTCTATAAGACATTTTCAAAGCTAACTACCAGCTTCCCAATTATATGGCACAATGAGATCAGGATTTATTAAAGGACAGTGAAACATGAAGGATCAATGTAAATCCCATCAAAAGGGTAATCAGATGATTGAAGGAAAAAGCAAAAGTTCACAAGAAGGGGAAAAGAAACACCAAGACAGTGACATGAGGAAAACATTTGGGTCATCAGGAATGAAAGATAGTCGGGAAATCACGACAAGACAAAACAATTTCAAAGAAGCAAGTCGGAGCAAGTTCAAATGTAGGAGCATGGACAAAGAGAATGCCAACAGCTAACCACCATTTATACTAACAAATTGTTTTTGATTAAGAACAGGGACAAAAGATTCAAATTCTTACTAATCACTTTGAAGTGAATGTGACCAATGTGTAAAACAAGGGAACACAAAAAATTGCAGTAGTCAGGCACCCACCTAGAGAACAAGGGAGGACAGTTCAAGTGTTCTACGTTTTGTATGTCTGTTGTAAGCAGTCGCCCACCTGAAGAACAAGGGAATATCTTTTAAATACAGCAAGCAGGCGCCCACCTGAAGAACAAGGGAATATCTTTTCAAATTCAGCAAGCAGGCACCTACCTGAAGAACAAGGGAATACATTCCAAAGCATAGCAAGCAGGCACCCACCTAAAAAAATAAAGGGGAGTATAATACAACTTTACCTTTCAAGTTAATATTCAGTAATATCATGCACCCAGTTACCAAACTGGGGCATAAAAGTTTCTTCGTTTTGTATGTTTATTGCAAGCAGGGGCCCACCTGAAGAACAAAGGAATACATTTCAAAATCAGCAAGCAGGCGCCCACCTAAATAACAAGGGAATATCTTTTAAATACGGTAAGCAGGCACCCACATGGAAAACAAGGGAAGTACCATCTGAAATCTAGCTTTGAGTTTTAATATCTGATAATATGATATGCCCAGTCACTATACTGGGGCAAAAGAATTTTCTTTGTTTGTCAATTTTTGTAGGTAAGCATCCACCTAGAGAACAAGTGAAAACTTTCTCAAGTAATCACATGCAGGAGCCCACGTAGAGAACAAGAAAATACTTTTTCAAGTAATCGCAAGCAGGAGCCCACCTGAAGAATAAAGGAATACATTTTCAAGCAAACGCAAATAGGAGTCCACCTGAAGAATGGACACAGTCAAAGTTATATTAAAAGAACACAAGATGCAAGATCAAAGTAATTCATGAACACAAGCTACCAGACATTAGATAAGATTTTGTAAATCATAGAGCATAGCTTAGGCTAGCTTCTTTTATCTTTACACGGTGTAATAAGGGGGGTCAGCAAGTAGTAACAATAGCAACAGCAATGAGATCACAGCTCTTATAGTCCCCAACTACTAGACATTCCTGAACTACACTGATCTGATTCCTGTTTAGCCCAGGATATGTAGGCCATCTCTGAAGCATGGTGTGGTCAAAATTTTCAAAAAATGCTTCACACGGAATATGCGAATGGGAAAAAATCCCTCATTACCGCTCCCTTATCTTTGCACGAAAACTCTTCGTGTTCCCGAGCAAAGAGGGGCAGCTGTAAACACGTTATTTTTGCCCTAAGCAATTTTATTCCAAAATATCCAAATAAATAATTTCTTATTATTTTACCATTTTGAGGATTTTTTGTTGAAATTGGTGATTAATTGTTGCATTTTAGTTCATATTAAAGAATAAAAATAAAATTACAAAAATAGATATATGCAGTAGGATTTAATTGATTTTTGGCAACAAATAAAAGTAAATCAAAAGATAACATCTTTAGGGTTATAGTTGGAATTATTATAAAATAGTTATTAAATAAATATTTAGAACTAGTATTAGTTTAATTATGAAGTCTAGAAAAATAAATAAGAAAAATCCAAAAGGAAAAGAAAAATACAAAATAGAAAAATACAGAAAATACAAAAGAAAAAAAATACTGAATATAATAATACAATAAAAATACAAGGGAAAATATTGATAAAAATGCAAAATGAGAAAGTAAAAAGGGGGAAAGAAAAAACAAATTGGGTAAAATCAATGGCCCAAATCCATACCATGTCCAGGCCCAAGAAGCCATATCCGGTTAGCCTAGAAATACCCAAAATGACCTCGTTTTATGGCTTTAAATCCAAGCCGTTGAAGCGTTTGATCTAACGGTTGCATAATTCAACCTAGTTAATAATTAAAATTATGATGTTTGGGATCATCGATTCTGGGTCGTTCATCTGGTTAGTTCAATGGACGAGATTACATCTTCGTTAAAATCCAAACGGCACCGTTTAAAGGGCAATAAATATGAGTTGTTGCTTTGAGTGATCCAACGGTCTCAGATTATTATTAGCTTTTAAATATATCAATTATACATACACCCCTCCATTTCATTCCATCTTCCTTACCAGCGAAACCCTAACCGCCCCCGTTTCCTCTCACCAACCCGGCTGGAACCCTACCGGCGAGAGATACCATCTTCTCCACTCAACCCCCAAAATACACCCCTAAACCGTCTCAATCCCCTCTCCACACCCCTCTACCCAGTTTCCCTCAAAACACCCTAGAAATCCTCGAATCCTCGAACAAACCTCGCCAAAACCCTACTTTGGCGAACACCACTTAAGACAAACCTTTCACCCTTTACACCACAAAACCGTCCCAGTCCCCTCTTTCCACCCTTAAACCATGTTTGTCTTGAATTAGCCCCGTTTTTCTCGAATATGTGATTGAACCTCGCCGGAACCCTACTTCGACGAACAACCTTTACCCAAAATCATACCAAAGTGCTCCTCAGTCTTCTGAACCCTTGTCTAAAGACTTTAAGTTCTAAAACCCTAGAAAGATCAAAATAATCAAAGGAAGGGTCTGCGGGAAAGTCAAGAAATCTGAAGAAGGGAAGAACAGAAGAAAGAAAGAAAGAAAGAAAGAAAAGAAGAAAGAAAGAAAATAAAAGCCTAGAAAATAACGAGAAGAAAAAAAAGCTAAGTGTTTTCCTTCCTATTGTTCTTTAATTTTTGGTTTTTGTTTCTTGTATGCTCATATTCTCCGTCTCTGCCCTTGATTCACTTTTATTGACTTTTTCCCATTTTTGTATGGTATATTATCTACTGTTTTGAAATTAAAGGAATAATAATAAAATAAAATTTTAATAAATAAATTATGATACTAGCCTTAGGAATTAAATAATTTTTTTTAGTCTTTGATAATTTTCTGTGATATTAATCAAGGATAATAAGAATTGAATACTTGTTTGATTAATACTTTAGATTCTGGTTATAATTCTGCACCGTTAATTTGAGAATATTAATTAGAAGTTTGTTTTTAGTAAATTTGTTTGCAATTAGATAGTTTCTAAAATAAGTACATGTTAATTAATTAAATAATTAGAGTTAATTGTTATAACTGGTTATATCATGGGTTTGGTTTCTGAAGTAGAGCAGTAGGATAATTTAGTAATATTGGTTAAATCTAAAGGGTAAAGGGGTAAAAATGGTGGGTCCGTGGGGTAAATAGGGTTTAGTATCAGGGTTAGTTTGGGGATAGAAAATAGTTTAAATGTAATTATTCTTAAGTAGTAGGGGTTGTATGGGTAATATGAAAGGGAAGTTCGGTCAGAATTAATGAGAGGTGGGGGCAAAAGGAGAATTACGCTAGATTTAGAAGGTTTTAGAGGGGTATTTTGTATAATTTCTGACAAATAAAGGGTAGAAGTAGTGGTAATTGATAAATAATAAGGGTTTAATTGCAATAAAGGGAGGGACTAATGGTATAAAATCTAAAATTCAAATTTTCCACTCTTGCACTCTATAAATAGGCCTCATGTGGCCTCTCTTAACATGTTTTGGAAGTTTTGGTAATCTGAAAAATACTTTCGTACTACTGCACTATCCTTCTTCTTCAATTTCAAATTTCATATTTTCAAAATATATAATCCTTGGAAAATTCTTAAAAATTCTGCAATATTACTGTTCCATTAATTCTAACTCAATTTCAAATAGTAATTCTCCTGTATTTGTCATTCTCTCTGTTGATTTGTGGTCTCTGTGATCGGGATTTGGTGTGTTGAAGTTGTGTTGATCGCTTGCTGTGTTGTTGTAGATTGTTAATCCATGTTTCATCCTAGTTCTCATTGATTTTCATCCTGTTTTCCAGGTACATTTCTATTATTTGGAGATGTAATCGGCAATTGAAGAAATGAAGTTGTTCAATAAATTTTAGCTTACTATTATTTTTATTTTTATTAATATAGAATTAGCTAAAGATATTTGTATTCATTATGAATAATTGAATGTGTAATTGAACTATATGGACTCGGACTTTGAATTTTACAGTATTCTAGTCTAATTACCGTAGAAATAATCACATTTGAAGTATGTTAGCAATAGGACAACTATATTAGATTAGAGAGAATAGTGAAATGGTAATAATGTCAAAGTCTAATCTAGTTAAAGTTTCTGGATCTTAAGTATTTACGAACCATTCGTTTGTAAGGAAATCTTAAAAATTGTTTGCCAGCTTTAATTTGTACTAACCAGTTTTAGTTTTAAAATCATGCTCTTGTTAGATTCAAATTTTGTTAATAGCCATGACATTGTTAAATTAATTTAACTGTGAAATCATATTGAGTTCTAGTAATGGATATAAAATAGGCACATAAATACGAATAAAGGTTTCATGTAGCCTTCACGTTTTCATATGAATAAGAATAGCAATTCAATACGAATAGTTCAATTATGCACTTCTTCGAATATTTGTAGGATTCTGTAAAATAAAAGAATAGTTGTTTTGTTGGTCATTGGGCATGTCCATTTGGTCCAGCAATTTGACCGATTTAAGCCATTGGGCGTGGATATCTTAATGGGCGATCTAGGACCTGAGGCCAAGCTGGATTTAACTAATCCTGTTGTATTAGGCCAGGATACCGCCACATGGACTTTAATCAAGCCCTAAATAAATGAAGGTTTAGGCTCATACGAGTTCATGGCCCAAATGTAATAATTCTTAAGTAACATTAAATAATCTGGACTTTTCCTTTATTATTACAAACAAAAACCAATAGAAAATATAGTGTGCTTTAGAATTAACCTCAGAATAAAGGTGAGAAGAGCCTTGCCGCTTTAAATACACAATTGTGGGGCCATCAAATAAATTGATATATAAAATTTTAGACTTGGAAGAACCGTTTAGCAAATTTCACGATCTTTCCCAAAGTTAAGATAGACGTAGATCCTTTAGGCGCGATATATAATAATATACTTTCTCAAGTACGGGTGTATATTTGTGTGACCCAAATCTAAATCACAACGAAGTAGAAATGTGTTAAAGGCCATAGGTGTACTGGTACGGTATGGTCAGAAATACATTTTCACGATGTTGTAATTCTGTAAAAATTAATTAATAAAGTCGAATATCAATAAATGCACATAAAAATGAAATATATCTAGGAATCAGATAAAAATAAATACAACAGTTGAGCGACCGTGCTAGAACCACGGAATTTGGGAGTGCCTAACACATTCTCCCCGATTAACAAAATTCCTTATCTGGATTCTAGTTTGCGGACTGTTAACAGAGTCATATTTCCTCGGTTCAGGATTCAATCGGTGACTTGGGACACTACTAATCTCCCAAGTGGCGACTATGAATTTAAATAAAAAAATCTCGTTCCAACTATCCTTTAATTAAAAAAATTCCTTCCTTTATTATATTCCTTCTCGGGGTGTAGTAATTTAGCAAAAAAGGAGGTGTGACAAGAATATATTTGATTGTAGAGAGTTGATTGTCGATGGCACTGAGCTTTTTAGCAAGGGTAGGATCAATATGGCTAGGATGGGAAACATAAGGTTTGGGATGGTAATCTGTTTGAGCATGCTTGACTTTTCCTTCTTGTTCCTTATCCCATGAGGCCATTCACACACACATACCCTATACTCGCAAAAGCTCTTGACTTGTAAGATTTCGAAATGGAGATAAAAGGATATGTAGATATCGAAATATTGTGAGCTTCTAGGATGTGAGTGATGGCCATACCATAGGTTATACTAGTGAGATCATCTTCACTTTCAATCATAAAATTGATGACCCATGGGGACATCTTGATTTTGAGTTTAGTTACAAGACAATAGACAAGAAAAGTGTCTCGTAGAAATAAGGTGGAGAAAGAACCAGTACGATAACGTAGACTTATCGCAATAATGTGGGCCAGAACTCGAGTTTCGAAACTAACATCACTAAGGCCTAACTGGTTTGGGAGACACTCAGATGGACACTCAACAATACACCTTTTAGCTCGATCAAAAGAGATTTCAAAGTCATCGGTCCAGGAATTTTTGGAAAGCATGGGGAAACTAGAGCACTTACACTAAAATATTGAATCAAACATGCCACAATCAAGAATAATACGCTTTCCTAATACTAAAGACTCCAATTTATTATGTTTACTAGAGGGAAGGTTTTCATAGAACATTCTCACAAGGGGTTCATAAACTTTAGGTAGAGGAACAGAGAAGAAATTTGGCCACCCTTGATAAACAAAAACATCTTTTACCTTATAATTTAGGGCTTCCATGCAAGGCCAACTATCCTCACATGAGCAATAGGCTTATCTTTCAGGTGAAGTCCATATTTGGAGAATCCCAAAAGTTTAGGTCTGACTCTACGGAACTAGAAAGATCTATTTTATGCTTATTTAGAGTGGAGGAAAGTTGGGGTTCTTCCATAGGACGTTTTCCCATAGCTTTTTTCTCCTACGGGTTGAGAATGATCATATAAATCGTCCTGAGAAGAGCCAAAACCTTCAGAATGATCGGACCCTAGGTCTACTTATTCTGGGGCGAAGAAGGGGGTTTTGCTCTGGAGCGAGTACTCTTTTTAGTGGAGGCAGATGGATTTTTGGGTACTTGGCCATTGAAGATTTTTTGTTTGGGCAAAGTTTCTGAGAAGGGTTTCTAGGCGATAGGAACGATGGGGATTGAAAAGGGGTTTCAGCATTAAAAAGAGGATTTCTGACGTTTAAGTATAGAAAAAGGAAAAGGCGTCAGTTGATTAGATGTGATGATTAGATTTCTTTCTTTAAACTCTGTAACTGATGTGAAAAAATAGAAAAAGTGAGGGAAATCGGGGCACAATTAATGATTAAGAAAAGAAATTAAACACTAACCATGCAGAATAAAATAATAGCACATAGGTCCTAATTTTAATTATTAATGCAAAAAATGCAGAGTAAAACTCCTAGAGAGAAAAATCTTTATTCTAATAAGGGCTTAGTAAAAATATCCAATAATTGATCAGTAGTTCCAACAAAATATATTTCTATGTTTCCCTTAGGAACATGATCTCTATTAAAATGATGCTTTATGTTTGTATGCTTTGCCTTGGAATGATGCACACGACTTTTTGAGAGACATGAACTAGAATTATCACAGAAAATTGGTATAGTCTTAAATGATAATTCGTAGTTACCAAGTTGGTGAGACATCCATAATAATTGTGCACAACATTTGTCCATTAGCGATGTATTCAGCTTCAGTCATGGATAATGCGACTGATCCTTGTTTTTTATTATTCCAAGATATCAATGCTTTGCTAAGTAATTGTCATGTTCCACTTGTGATTTGGTCTTTCTTATCACGTGTAAGATCAGCATCTGAAAAACCTTCTATTTAAACGTGCTAGAACGAGGATACTATACACCATGAGAGATAGTTCCAATAAGATATCGAATAATTCTTTTTACTGATATCAGATGTGATTCCTTAAGAGTTGACTAAAACCTGGTATATTTACAGGCACTAAATGTAATATCTGGTCGATTAGTAGTTGGATAAAAAAGTGAGACAATCATTCCACAACACTTAATTTCATCAACAAGACTTTCCAGTTCCTCTTTGTCGAGGATTGTTGAAAGACTCATTAGAGTGCCAATAGATTTGGCATTTGCTCATACCAAATTTTTGGATCAATTCCTTCGTATATTTGGTCTGACATATGAATGTTCCTTCTTCAAATTGTTGGATTTGAAGTCCAAGGAAGTATGTTAGTTCTCCCATCATACTCATTTCGAACTCACTTTGCATAAGATTTGAAAATTCCCTGCACATAAGAGGATTAGCACTACAAAACATATTATCATCAATATAAATTTGAATAATGAGATTACCTTCTGATGATCTTTTAATAAATAGACTAGTGTCTACTTTACCTCTTGTAAATCCATGATCAGTAAGAAATAAGCTAACTCTTTCATATCATGCTCGTGGAGCTTGCTTTAAACCATATAGCATTTTGGTTAGCTTATACACATGATAGGGAAACTTTGAATCTACAAATCCAGTAGATTATTTTACATATACTTCCTCTTCAATTATACTATTCAAAAAGTCACTTTTGACATCCATATGAAATAGGCTGACTCTCTTAAAAGATGCATATGCCAGAAAAATTCGTATATTCCAGTGGAGACACTGGTGCAAAGCTTTCATCATAGGCAACTCCTTTTTGTTGTGAATATTCATGAGCAACTATTTTGGCTTTGTTTCTTACAACTTTTATATCCTAATTTAGTTTATTTCTGAAGACCCATTTTGTTCCAATTATCGAAACACCTTCAGGTTTGGTTATCAATTTTATACTTGATATTTGTCGAATTGATCTAGTTCTTCCTGCATCGCTTGAACTTCCTCTATTTTCTTTGGCTCAATATGATAGATTAAGGCTATGTCTGCTTTCTTCTTGAGAGATCCGCTGGTTTTTATTCCTTCGCTTGGATTTCCTATGATAAATTTTTGAGGATATTTAGGTTCATTCCTCCATTCATTTGGTTGAACTATATGAGTAGTTGACTCATCCGGAGGTTCTAGTGGATTGTTGTTATTGATAACCAATTTTTTATATACCCAAATACTTTCAAAATAATAGGCATATATAAGCACACCTAAGAGTTTTGGTACTTTTCCAAAATTTTAATGATGTTTAAACCGATTTATCGTCTATTTTTAATACCACAAAATTCAGTAATTGTTTCCAAAATAATCATTTTGGTGAATAAATTATTTTATCTTTATATTTATACCAAAATATAATAAAAGTAATTTTTGCATATTTTTACGAATTTATTTGGTATTTTTAAATCTAAATTGTATTAATTTTAATTATAGCCTATATTACGATTAATGGCATTTTAAATTATTAAATTATTCTCAGTATTATTAGACTAATGTTTATATATTATTATTAGTTCAGTGCTTTTAATTTTTTTAAAATCATTTTAACTATTTTATATAAATTAAAAAGATAACACTGGTTGTTTAAAATCTGGCCTCATTTTATTTCAATTATAGCCAAAATTGGTTCCCCAAATTGACAATTTCAAACCCAATTTTGGACTAGCCCATTTCCATTTAACCCAACCTCTAACGCATTTAAAAGTACCCGACACAAAACCCTTTTAATCTAGGTTGTTGATCAATCTGATCAATAGTCACGATTTCCCCTTTCCCTTTTTAATCTGCCGACACCCCTAACCCTAAATCATTTTGTTCTATCAGCCGCCCTCAAACTCTCTCTCCTTTTTCGTTTTCTCTAAGACCTAAGCCTAACCTTAGCTGCCTCCCTCCGATTACCACCTAAACCCGCCTAAATCTATAGCTTCCAAAGCCATTAAAGGCCCGTACTTGCCTCCAATGGCTCCTACATGCCTATTGATCGAAGAATCGAGGCTAAAACATGAGGATCTTCACTCAATTCTTCACTTATTCAAAGATCCCAGCCATCTCCGGCGCTGCTTCGGTGGCCCTTGATCTTCTGAGCCTGATTGTGATATTCTCTAGCTTAGATCCTAACTTTCCACGCTTGCTCGCTTCTAGGGATCTTTCGAAACCCTAGAACTTTCAAGGTTTTCCTGATTCTTTTAGATTTGTTATATATCTGTGTTCTCCTTGAGCTTTCGAGCATTTTTCCAAGATTTCCTTCGAAACTTTGTTTCCAAAACCTTTATCTTTTCTAATTTAGTGTTTGTTCAATTATTTCAAAGTTTTTCTGATTTCTTTTAACATGTTCTGTCATGTTTGTTACGTTATTCTTTTTCGTATTTCTTATGTTGTACTTCTACTATGTTTTATTTGCTTTCCTTCTACTGTGATATTTTATGACATTCTAGAACTTGCATGTCATGAATCATTATTTCTTTTGAGGTTTCTGAATGTTTCTTCTAAGGTTATCTACTATGTCTTTTGTCTGGTTATCATCTTTGCCATTACCATGGATTTCGAAGGTAATATACCAAAGGACCAGACATATCGCAATTCGGATTCACCATACAAAAGAAAGTACACGAGTTCGAAAGCTTAATGAAGTTAGGACAACTTCCAGAATTTTTTGTTGATAGCTCAAAAGGAGTTTTGCTATGGAAATCTTATGAATTATATGCCTCTGAGTTTAATTTCTAACAAAGTAAACGGATTTCAGTTCTGATTCCCCTATCTCAAGATACATTGTTTGTTGCTGAAAGTATGCGAATCGGAAAGTTCACTGCGGTTCGGCCAACTTCAAAAACTTTTTGTTGACATTAAGGAGTTTTGCTATGAAAATCGTATAAGTTGTAAGCCTCTGTGTGTTTTCTAATGGAGCAAAGGATTTCAATTTTGATTAATCTAGCTCAAGATACATTATTTTTTGCTGAAAGTAGGCAAATTGGAAAGTTTGATGCGGTTAGGCCGACTTCAAAAAACATTTCTGTTGACAGCCCAAAAGGAGTTTTTCTATGAAAATTCATATTCATTATAGGTCTCTAAGTTAAATTTCTAATGGAGCAAATGGATTGCAATTCCGAATCCCCTAGCTCAAGATACATTGCTCTTCAGTGAAAGTACATGCGTTTGAAGGTTTAGTGTAGTAAGGTCGACTTCGAGAATTTTCTGTTGACAGCCCTAAAGGAGTCCTAATATGAAATGAATACATATTGAAGGTCTCTATGTTTACTTCCTAACAGCATAGACAGATCATAATTCCGACACTCCTAGCTCAGCATATGATATTCTACGCTGAAAGTATACAACCCAGTAAAGTTACCACAGTCAAAACCAATTCAAGAAATAACTGCAACTAATCCAGAAGGAATTTTGATCTGAAATCCGACTTAGAGATTAACTTCATGAGTTAGCTCAGACCAACGCGGAAGGAATTTCAAGGTGCACGTGTTAGAAAAGGGAACAATATAAAAGAAGAGGTTATATTCTAAGTGAAGAAGAAGAGGAAGGGAAGAACACTTTGTATTTTGGGAGAGGGGTTGTTTTCATTAACCTTGATGCAAATGGCACTACAAGAGGGCTTATTTATAGGTGCTAATGGAGCACCCTAGAATCATTCTAGATAAATCTTATCACCTAGAATACAAAAGATTATTCTAGAGTTCCTATAAGATAAGATTTATCTCCTAGGAATTACAAAGAGAATTCTAGACATTGCACAAGCTAGATTATCAAAGACAATTCTAGAACAAGTACCATCTAGATAATTCTAAATTATTATTATCATTATTATTATTATTATTATTGACACTCCCCCGTAATTTTTAATTATCTTCTGCACCCCAAGACTTGATCTCAATATTTGTTTGTGCCGCCAAAGAAATAAGCAAGTGAATCGTCTCCATGCGGGCAACGGGTGCATAAACTTCCTCATAGTCCACTCCATGCCTTTGCTTGTAGCCTTTAGCCACAAGTCTTGCTTTGTATCTCTCGACCTCTCCATGTGCATTTTTCTTTGCCTTGTAGACCCATTTCACTCCAATTGCTTGATGTCCTCTAGGAAGAGTTGTTAGCTCTCATGTGTTGTTCTTCTCTATTGCCTTGATCTCCTCTTCCATAGCTTGTCTCCACCGTTTGTCCTTGGCAGCTTCTTCAAAGTTCACTGGTTCACTTTCAACAAAGAGACAAACTAAATTACTATAATCAAAGTTAGTAATTCTTTCGGTATTCTCAAGAAGATCCACCAAAGTTCTCGTTTTCTCTGGCCTTTCTCCATTTTCTGTAGATGAAGGAGATGCAACATTAGTTGGAGAAGGCGGTGGAGTTGGATGTTGCACAGGTGGAACATGCTCTTGTTCTTCTTCATCTTCAAAATATGGAAGAAAATCATATGTCCTTTCTTCTTGAGCTTCCCAATTCCAAGCTGTTTCTTCATCAAATTCAACATCGCGGCTCACCACCACTTTGTCATTCGTTAGATGTACAACTTGTACCCTTTTGAGCTTGTGTCATAGCCAATGAACACATGCTTGACACTTCAATCATCAAGTTTGGCTCTCCCTTGTTGTGGCACATGATCATAGGCTATGCTCCCAAAAATTCTCAAGTGCTTGACACTTGGCTTTCTTCCACTCCATGCTTCTTGAGGAGTTTGATATTTCACATTCTTCGTAGGAGACCTGTTACTCAAATAAACAGCAGAAGAAACAGCCTCGGCCCAAAATTTCGTGGGCATATTTTTTGCTTCAACATACATCTGGCCATATTAAGAATGATTCTATTTTTCCTTTCTGCAACTCCATTTTGTTGCGGTGAATAAGGTATCGTTAGAGGGCGACGAATTCCATGAGATTCACAAAATTCATTAAATTCTCTCGAAGTAAATTCACCTCCTCTATCGGACCTTAAGGCTTTAATTTCAAAGCCAATATCCTTTTCCACCATTGCTTTAAAATTTTTAAATGCACCAAATACTTCTGATTTTTGCTTCAAAAAATAAACCCAGGTCTTTCTACTAAAGTCATCAATAAAGAGTACGAAATATTTACTCTTACCAAAAGAAGGTGGAGTGATTGGTCCACACACATCCGTATGAACAAGTTGGAGTGGCTTGGTTACTCTTGTTGTGGCCTCCTTAGGAAAACTCCTCCGTGCATGTTTGCCAAGAAGACAAGCTTCACATAACTGATTGGGATGATTTATTAAAGGCATCCCGTGCACCATATTCTTTTCTCCCATTGATTTAAGTGACTCAAAATTCAAGTGCCCAAATCTCATGTGCCAACACCATGATTCTTCTTTCACATTTGCATTCAAACACTTTGCTTCAATTTTTTAAAGATTCAAAGAAAACAATCTATTTTTGGACATATGAACTTTAGCAATTAGAGTGCCACTTGAATCTCTAAGCCAAAGATTCATGTCGTTCATATGAATGTCATACCCCTTTTCAAGAAATTGTCCCAAACTCAAAATATTATTTTTCAACTTTGGCACATAGTAAACATCTTTGATTAATTTGTGACTACGCTCTTTAGAGGAGATAAGAATCGTACCTATTCCTTCAATTTGGATCTTTGAAGTATCTCCAAATGATACATTGCCTTTCACCCTTTTGTTGAGCTCCACGAACTTGTCTTTGTATCCGCACATGTGGTTGCTCGCTCCATTTTCCAAATACCATGAGCTACAATCATCCTTGTCTTCTTCCTTGAGTGCTAACAATAATGTTGACTTTTAATCTTCCTTCTTGTCTTCAACAAGGTTGGCCTTCTCTTCAACATTGGTACGACACTCCCAAGAATAATGGCCAAGTTTATGACAATTATAGCACTCAACTTTAGATTTATCATACCTCTTTTGATTTGTTTCTTGATGGTAGCCACGTCCTCTTCCTCCATCTCGACACCGACCTTTATATGTTTGGTTCTTTTTCTCTTCAATATTGAAATTCCTTTCATAACTTCTTCCTCTTTATGACCGCCACCGCGTCCTCTTCCTCGTCCACGGCCTTGATAGCTCTTTGCACCTCCATCGTCCTTCAATGATGCCTTGGTTTTAAGGAGTTGCTCTAGCGGCTATTCTTGCCTCCTCTTGGTCTTTTCTTCGTGGGCTTGCAAAGAACCTTCTAGTTTCTCCACCGTCATAGAGTCTAAATCATTAGACTCCTCAATAGCACATACCACAGAATCAAATTTAGGTGTTAGGGAGCGAAGTATCTTTTCTACCACACGAACATCTTCAATTTTATCTCCTTACCTTTTCAATTAGTTCACAACAGCCCGCACTCTTGAACAATAATCCGAAATAGATTCGGATTCCTTCATTTTTAAAGCTTCAAAATCAGCCCTTAGAGATTGAATCTTCACCTTCTTCACTTTGTCAACTCCTTGGAGAGTTGTTTGTGAAATCTCCCAAGATTCTTTTGAGGTGGTTGCATCGGCCACATTCTCAAACATGGTATCATCCAAACATTGATGGATAAGAGAGAGGGCTTGTTGATCCTTCTTCCTTAATTTTTCCAAAGAATCCTTCTCATTTTGAGGCAAAGTTTCCTCATTGTCGGGTTCCTCAAACCCTTCTTCTACAATCTTCCATGCATCTTGAGAGCCAAGTATGGCTTTCATCCTTATACACCATTTTTGGTAGTTCTCTTTTGTAAGAGGAAATTGGAAAGCAAGTAGGCCGTTGCGATTATTTGCCATGGCTCTGATACCACTATGTTTGAAAAGAGAACAATATAGAAGAAGAGGTTATATTATAAGTGAAGAAGAAGAGGAAGGGAATAACACTTTGTATTTTGGGAGAGGAGTTGTTTTCATTCAACTAGATGCAAATGGCACTACAAGAGGGCTTATTTATAGGTGCTAATGGAGCACCCTAGAACCATTCTAGATAAATCTTATTACCTAGAATACCAAAGATTATTCTAGAGTTCCTACAAGATAAGATTTATCTCCTAGGAATTACAAAGAGAATTCTAGACATTGCACATGCTAGATTATCCAAGACAATTCTAGAACAAGTACCATCTAGATAATTCTATATTATTATTATAATTATAATTATTATTATTAACATTAGGAAGTGAATGATGTTAATAATAATAATAACAATGATAATAATAATTTAGAATTATCTAGATAGTTCTTGTTCTAGAATTGTCTTGGATAATCTAGCATGTGTAATGTCTAGAATTCACTTTGTAATTCCTAGGAGAAAAATCTTATCTTGTAGAAACTCTAGAATAATCTTTTGTATTCTAGGTGATAAGATTTATCTAGAATGGTTCTAGGGTGCTCCACTAGCACATATAAATAAGCCATCTTGTAGTGCCATTTGCATCAAGTTGAATGAAAACACCTCCTCTCCCAAAATACAAAGTGTTCTTCCCTTCCTCTTCTTCTTCACTTAGAATATAACCTCTTCTTCTATATTGTTCGCTTTTCTAACATAGTGGTATTAGAGCCATGGCAAATAGTGGCAACGGCCTACTTGCTTTCCAATTTCCTCGTCTTACAAAAGAGAACTACCAAAAATGGTGTATAAGGATGAAAGCCATACTTGGCTCTCAAGATGCATGGAAGATTGTAGAAGAAGGGTTTGAGGAACCCGACAATGAGGAAACTTTGCCTCAAAATAAGAAGGATTCTTTGGCAAAATTAAGGAATAAAGATCAACAAGCCCTCTCTCTTATCCATCAATGTTTGGATGATACCATGTTTGAGAAGGTGGCCGATGCAACCACCTCAAAAGAAGCTTGGGAGATTTTACAAACATCTCTCCAAGGAGTTGACAAAGTGAAGAAGGTGAAGCTTCAATCTCTAAGGGCTGATTTTGAAGCTTTAAAAATGAAGGAATCCGAATCTAGTTTGGATTATTATTCAAGAGTGTGGGCTGTTGTGAACCAATTGAAAAGGTACGGAGATAAAATTGAAGATGTTCGTGTGGTAGAAAAGATCCTTCGCTCCCTAACACCTAAATTTAATTTTGTGGTATGTGCTATTGAGGAGTCTAAATATTTAGACTCTATGACGGTGGAGCAACTAGAAGGTTCTTTGCAAGCCCACGAAGAAAAGATCAAGAGGAGGTAAGAAGAGCCTCTAGAGCAACTCTTTAAAACCAAGGCATCATTGAAGGACGATGGAGGCGCAAAGAGCTATCGAGGCCGTGGGCGAGGAAGAGGACGTGGTGGCGGTCGTGGAAGAAGTTATGGAAGGAATTTCAACATTGAACAGAAAAACAACCAAACATATAAAGGTCGTGGTCGAGGTGGAGTAAGAGGACGTGGCTACCATCAAGAAACAAATCAAAAGAGGTATGATAAATCTGAAGTTGAGTGCTATAGTTGTCATAAATTTGGCCATTATTCTTGGGAGTGTCGTACCAATGTTGAAGAGAAGGCCAACCTTGTTGAAGATAAGAAGGAAGATGAAGAGTCAACATTATTGCTAGCACTCAAGGAAGAAGACAAGGATGATTGTAGCTCATGGTATTTGGACAATGGAGCGAGCAACCACATGTGCGGATACAAAGACAAGTTCGTGGAGCTCAACAAAAGGGTGAAAGGCAATGTATCATTTGGAGATACTTCAAAGATCCAAATTGAAGGAATAGGTATGATTCTTATCTCCTATAAAGATAGTAGTCACAAATTAATCAAAGATGTTTACTATGTGCCAAAGTTGAAAAATAATATTTTGAGTTTGGGACAATTTCTTGAAAAGGGGTATGACATTCATATGAAAGACATGAATCTTTGGCTTAGAGATTCAAGTTGCACTTTAATTGCTAAAGTTCATATGTCCAAAAATAGATTGTTTTCATTGAATCTTAAAACAATTGAAGCAAAGTGTTTGAATGCAAATGTGAAAGAAGAATCATGGTGTTGGCACATGAGATTTGGGCACTTGAATTTTGAGTCACTTAAATCAATGGGAGAAAAGAATATGGTGCACGGGATGCCTTTAATAAATCATCCCAATCAGTTATGTGAAGCTTGTCTTCTTGGCAAACATGCACGGAGGAGTTTTCCTAAGGAGGCCACAACAAGAGTAACCAAGCCACTCCAACTTGTTCATACGGATGTGTGTGGACCAATCACTCCACCTTCTTTTGGTAAGAGTAAATATTTCGTACTCTTTATTGATGACTTTAGTAGAAAGACCTGGGTTTATTTTTTGAAGCAAAAATCAGAAGTATTTGGTGCATTTAAAAATTTTAAAGCAATGGTGGAAAAGGAGATTGGCTTTGAAATTAAAGCCTTAAGGTCAGATAGAGGAGGCGAATTTACTTCGAGAGAATTTAATGAATTTTGTGAATCTCATGGAATTCGTCGCCCTCTAACGGTACCTTATTCACCACAACAAAATGGAGTTGCAGAAAGGAAAAATAGAACCATTCTTAACATGGCTAGATGTATGTTGAAAGCTAAAAATATGGCCAAGGAATTTTGGGCCGAGGCTGTTTCTTGTGCTGTTTATTTGAGTAACAGGCCTCCTACGAAGAATGTAAAAGATCAAACTCCTCAAGAAGAATGGAGTGAAAGAAAGCCAAGTGTCAAGCACTTGAGAATTTTTGGGAGCATAGCCTATGCTCATGTGCCACAACAAGGGAGTTCCAAACTTGATGATCAAAGTGTCAAGCATGTGTTCATTAGCTATGACACAAGCTCAAGAGGGTACAAGTTGTACAACCCAACGAATGGCAAAATGGTGGTGAGCCGCGATGTTGAATTTGATGAAGAAACAACTTGGAATTGGGAAGCTCAAGAAGAAAGGACATATGATTTTCTTCCATATTTTGATGATGAAGAAGAACAAAAGCATGCTGCACCTGTGCAAGATCCAACTCCACCGCCTTCTCCAACTAATATTGCATCTCATTCATCTACAGAAAGCTCAAATGGAGAAAGGCCATAGAAATCGAGAACTTTGGTGGATCTTCTTGAGAATACTGATAGAATTACTAACTTTGATTATAGTAATTTAGTTTGTCTCTTTATTGAAAGTGAACTAGTGAACTTTGAAGAAGCTGCCAGGGACAAATGGTGGAGACAAGCTATAGAAGAGGAGATCAAGGCAATAGAGAAGAACAACACATGGGAGCTAACAACTCTTCCCAGAGGACATCAAGCAATTGGAGTGAAATGGGTCTACAAGGAAAAGAAAAATGCACAAGGAGAGGTCGAGAGATACAAAGCAAGACTTCTCGCTAAAGGCTACAAGCAAAGGCATGGAGTGGACTATGAGGAAGTCTATGCACCCGTTGCCCGCATGGAGACGATTCGCTTGCTTATTTCTTTGGCGGCTCAAATGACGTGGAAGATCTATCAGTTGGATGTCAAGTCGGCTTTCTTGAATGGATATCTTAAAGAAGAAGTCTACATTGAGCAACCATTGGGATTCGTCGTCAAAGGTCATGAAGATAAAAATTTGAGGTTGCAAAGAGTATTATATGGATTGAAGCAGGCACCGCGGGCATGGAACAGTCGCGTTGACAAATACTTTCAAGAAAATGGATTTGTTCGTTGCCCTAGTGAATATTCTCTTTATATCAAATATTCTAATGGGGATATATTGCTTGTTTGTCTTTATGTTGATGATCTTATTTTCACGGGAAATAACCTAAGTTTGTTTGAAGATTTTAAGAAGGTAATGTCCCATGAGTTCGAGATGACGGACATAGGTCTCATGTCATACTACTTGGGTTTAGAAGTGGAGCAAATGGAGAAAGGCATATTTATCTCTCAAGAAATCTATGCAAAGTAGGTATTGAAGAAGTTTAACATGCTTGATTGCAATCCCGTGAATACACCAATGGAGAGTGGATTAAAGTTGTCAAAGTTCGATGATGGAGAAAAGGTGAATCCTACTCTTTTCAAGAGTCTTGTGGAAAGTCTAAGGTACTTGACATGTACAAGGCCAGATATACTATATGCGGTTGGAGTTGTAAGTCGCTTCATGGAAGCTCCTACTTCTACCCACTTAAAGGCTGCTAGAAGAATACTTCGTTATCTAAAAGGTACGATTGATTTTGGGTTATTTTATTCATCTTCTAGTAACTTCAAGCTTGTGGTATTTTGTGATAGCGACTTTGCTGGAGATGTTGACGATAGAAAAAGCACAACTGGATTTTTATTCTTCTTGGGTAAATGTGCTATTTGTTGGAGCTCTAAGAAACAGGATATTGTTACTCTGTCAACTTGTGAAGCTGAATATGTGGCAGCAACATCATGTACATGTCATGGTATTGGGCTAAGGAGATTATTGAAGGAGCTCAATTTGCCACAAGATGAAGCCACGGAGATTTATATTGACAACAAATCCGCTCAAGAACTTGCTAAGAATCCGGTGTATCATGAACAAAGCAAGCATATCGATACAAGGTATCACTTTATCCGGGAGAGGATTGCCAATAATGAAGTGGAGCTCATATATGTGAAGACTCGTGATCAAGTTACCAATATCTTCACAAAGCCGCTCAAGTTTGAAGACTTTCGAAGATTGAGATCTAGTCTTGGGGTGCAGAAGATAATTCAAAATTAAGGGGGAGTGTTAATAATAATAATAACAATGATAATAATAATTTTGAATTATCTAGATGGTACTTGTTCTAGAATTGTCTTGGATAATCTAGCATGTGCAATGTCTAGAATTATCTTTGTAATTCCTAGGAGATAAATCTTATCTTGTAGAAACTCTAGAATAATCTTTTGTATTCTAGGTGATAAGATTTATCTAGAATGGTTCTAGGGTGCTCCATTAGCACCTATAAATAAGCCCTCTTGTAGTGCCATTTGCATCAAGTTGAATGAAAACAACTCCTCTCCCAAAGTACAAAGTGTTCTTTCCTTCCTCTTCTTCTTCACTTAGAATATAACATCTTCTTCTATATTGTTCTCTTTTCTAACAAATGACACATGTTGTAATAGAAAATAACTCTGCCACACGCAATATTCATCGCCTCTCCACCATCATGTCATGAATCTTTCGTTGTGTACTATTTTCTTAACTTCGTGTAGGCTTTCAATACAAACGGACGCACTGAGAAGTCCCTAAAGAACATGTGAGCAAGTGGTCTAGTTAAGAAGACATCAAATACACGCATACAGTAAAGAGTCACCTAAATGTGTTTGTCATCGAATGGAGTCCATGGCTCGCATTTGTGAATGATCATTCGAGTGAAGCCTCCATGAGTAGTTGGCTGCAACAACAACAAAAAAATAGCTTTTCCAATGCATCGGAAACTGAACTATTAAAAAGAGGGAATTCTTCTGAGAAACATAAAAAGTGCAGCAGCGTTTCAAGCCAAAAGACGTACTCCCTCCGGTCCAAAATAAGTGATTTTTTTGCTTTTTTTTTGTGGTCCAAAATAAATAATTTTTTCGAATTTCAAGAATGACTTAACAATGTTTTTCCTACATTGTCCTTGGAGTAAATACTGTTGGAATATGTGTTAGGAGTATTTATGTGTGACAGTAAGGTTAAAATGGTCAATTCTACTGCTAATTAATGCTAAAAGGTGACTTTTTTAATGTGTGTGAAAACATCCAAAAAAATCACGGACGGGAGCG
>JASVEL010013625.1:0-87937 GCA_032618575.1 Nicotiana noctiflora
CACCCTCAAATGCTGTGCATGTTCCTCCTGGCTGCGTGAATATACCAGACTGTCATCAATAAACACAATCACAAAAGAATCAAGGTACGGCCGAAATACACTATTCATCAAGTGCATGAATACAGCTGGGGCATTAGTCAGCCCGAAAGACATCACCAAGAACTCGTAGTGCCTATATCGCGTCCTGAACGCTGTTTTCATAATGTCAGAGTCCCTGATCTTCAACTGATGATAGCCCGATCGAAGATCAATCATAGAAAATACACTAGCTCCCTGGAGCTGATCAAATAGGTCCTCAATACGAGGCAATGGGTACTTATTCTTCACGGTTACCTTGTTCAGCTGCCTGTAATCAATACATATTCTCATTGTGCCATCTTTCTTCTTCACGAACAACACCGGTGCACCCCAAGGTGACACACTCGGACGAATGAAACCTTATCTAAGAGTTCCTGAAGTTGTTCCTTCAATTCTTTTAACTCCGCTGGTGCCATGCGATAGGGAGGAATAGAAATGGGCTGAGTGCCCGGCACCAAGTCAATACCAAAGTCAATATCTCTGTCAGGCGGCATGCCCGGCAGGTCCGCTGGAAATACATCCGGAAACTCCCTCACAATGGGGACCGAATCAAGACTGGGTGTCTCAGCCTCAACATTTCTAATGAAGGCCAAATAAGATAAACAACCATTGCCAATCATTCGTTGGGCCTTTATATAAGAAATCACCCCTGTCGGACACATAATCAGTCAAGCCACGCCACTCGATCCTCGGATTACCTGGAATAGCTAGAGTGACTGTCTTGGCATGACAGTCCAGAATCGCATGGTAAGGAGATAGCCAATCCATGCCTAGAATTACATCGAAATCTACCATGCCCGGTAGTAATAGATCAACTCGGGTCTCCAGACCCCCAATAGTATTAATACAGGATCGATATACCTGATCCACAACAACAGTATCCCCCACTAGGGTAGACACATGTACGGGCAAAGCGAGAATACCACGGGCCATACCCAAATGATGTGCAAAATAAGTAGAGACATAAGAATAGGTGGATCCGGGATCAAATAAGACAGAAGCATCCCTGTGGCAGACTGAGATAATACCTGAAATGACCGCATCCGAAGCACTAGCATCCTTCCTATCCGGAAGAGCATAGAAACGAGCCTGGCCTCCACCAGTACGATCCTCACCCCTAGGGTGACCTCTGGATACCTGGCCACCAGTTCTAGCCGATTGTGCTGGCACTGAAGAAACATGGGTAGAAGACGAGGGCTGATCCCTCTGTTGAGACCGCTTACGAAGCCACTGAGGATACTCACTCCTGATATGGCCCAAATCACCGCACTCAAAACAACGGCCTGAAGATGGAAGAAGGGGCTGCTGAGGACCCCTCGCTACAGATGAAACCTGTGCTGAGGAAGCAGGAGCAGAGCTCTGAGCTGGAAGAGCACTCAGTGCAGGCTGACTCTGCTGACGGCTCTGCTGACCCCTGATAACCCTGATGGCCCTGACGACCACGATCTGATGAAACCCCACTGGACTCTGCACGTCCAGACTGATGAGACCTGAAAGAACGACCCCTGCTATGCTGAGGTTGGCCCCTAGACGGAGCACCACTATAGCTGCCAGTACCACGAGGCCTCTTAGCCTCTCTCTCCTCCCGCTCTCTGCGGCAATCTATCTCAATGTGACGGGCAGCATCAACCACCTCCTCAAAGGTAATTGCCGAAGCTCTATCCCCGGTCATCAATATGCGGATGGGATAAATAAGGCCATCAATAAATCTCCGAATCCTCTCTCTGTCCGTAGGAACCATCCACATGGCATGACGGGCCAACTGTGTGAATCTCATCTCATACTGATTAACCGTCATATCTCCCTGCTTCAACCACTCGAACTGACGTCGCAGCTCCTCTCTCTGAGACTGAGGCACGTACTTCTCTAAAAATACCGTGGAGAATTGCTGCCAAGTGAGGGGCACTGCCCCAGCGGGCCTACGCGTCTCGAAATCCTCCCACCACTGAAATGCTGCACCTGTGAACTGAAAAGTGGTGAATGAAACACCGCTGGACTCTAGAATACCCGCGGTGCGAAGCATGCGCTGACATCTATCAAGAAAACCCTGGGCATCCTCGCCCTCAGCTCCACCGAATGTCGGAGGCTGTAGCCTCTCAAATCTCTCCAAACGACGCTGCTCATCGTCGGGCATAACTGGAACCATATATGCAGGAGCTGGTGCAACGGGTGCAACTGGCTGAACTGGCTCGGGTGTGTGAGCCACGGGGGTCTGATTCCCTCCCCCTGCCTGTGAAGAAGATACTGCAGCAGTAGCTGCAACTACCTGTGCCAAGCCTGTGCACACTGATAAAATCTGAGCCAAGGTCTCCTGAAGACTCGGTATGACAATGGGCACTGCCGGTGCCTGAACCTGAGTTGCCGGAGCGTCTGCCGCTGGAATCTGGTCCTGAGTCTGGGCCACTGGTGCAGGAATCTGACCCTGAGTCTGGTCAGCTGGTGGGTCAGCAGGTGCTGGTACTGCTGCCCTACCTCTACCACGACCACGGCCTCTGGGTGCCAATGGTGGTCGTCCGCCACGTCCGTTAGCTCGTGTTCTCGCCATCTGCGAGAGAATAGAATATGGAAAAATTTAATTTCATGATAACACAAATCGCACGATATGAATCCAAGAAAATGAGGTTTTTCCTAAAGTTTCTGTAGCCCTCCGAGGATAGATACGGACGTCTACGTACCGATCCGCGAAAACTTACTAAATCGGCTCATGACTCGCGAGTCTTAATAACCTAGGCTCTGATACCAACTTGTCACGACCCAAATCCGGTCGTGATGGCGCCCAACAATCAAGCTAGGCCAGCCAAACACACAATTTAGTTATAACATAATACCAGTCCCAAATGGACAACCCAAGAAGAATATATGAGTTTAAGAACTCCGATAATAATAGTAAAGAACAAAATACTGACACTCCCAAAGATCTGGAGTCACAAGTCTAGAGCCTCTAACAAAAACCAACGGAATTAGAGAGTACTGTATAGAAATACCCAAGTCTGAATACAAAATACAAATAACAACTGGAAAGGAGAGGAGAAGCTAGGTTCTGCGAACGTAGGCAGCTACCTCAGCAACTCGATATGACACTGCAAACGCTGGAATTGCTTGTCTACTGCTCCTGAGTACCTGAGTCTGCACACAAAAGGTGCAGGGAGTAGGGGTGAGTACTAAGTACTCAGTGAGTAATAAATATATACAAGTAGCTAAAAATAAGAAATCCACAGAATACCACATAATGAAGCTAAACTACAGTTCGAATATCCTACGAACTAGCATTAACAATACAATACAACTACCACAGAGTAATTCGACAAATAAAGATGCAATGCAATGCACATAACCGCTACGGCGTGTAGCCCGATCCATTTAACGTCGACGACGCTCACCGGGGGTGTGTACAGACTCCAGAGGGGCTCCTACAGCCCAAGCGCAAATACCGCTACGACGTGCAGCCCGATCCTCATATCATAATAACCGCTGCGGCGTGCAGCCCGATCCATCCTCAGTCCACAATAATCAATAAGTCACAAAATAGTTGATTTTTCTTAATTCCAGTTTCCAGTTCATAATTTATGAAAAATACTTTAACTTTATTAAATTTCCAAAAGCCGGTGACTTAGCATTTCAAAAGGTGATTTCAATTTCCATGACTGAGATCAGTGATTTAAGCAAATATATCTATCACATAAATATTTTCCTCTAAGGACACTACAGGTCGGCACAAGGCCCCAAACAAGGCTTACAGCCCACAAATATATCAAATACAGTGTATTTCCAACACTAACAACATATTATTCACATCCGGGATGGACCAAGTCTCAATCCCTAGTCACAATCAATCCCGCACCCGCCACGGTGTGCGAGCCCACGCCCTACTAGCGTCATAATGTGCTAAGCCAGGGTTTCGAACCCTCAAGCTACCATATACACAAACTACTCACCTCTAGCCGGTCGTAGACTCGTCCGCGATGCCTTTTCCTTTGAATTTAGCTCCCTCGTGCGTAGAATCTAGTCAAACCACAATAATTATATCAAATACGGGTCAAAGAATCATAACCCATTTCAATTTACATGAAATTCGCATAAATACACCAAGTTGGTAAAACCCGACCCCGGGCCCACTGCTCGGAAAATTCCAAAATTAGTACTAACGTGACCCTCATCTCGCCACGAGTCCGTGCATATAAAATTTATCAAAATCGGAGTTCAAATGGCCTTCCAAAACTCAAAATCCCGTTTTTAATACCTAGGCCACAATTCTTCAAGATTTCTACCCAATTTCATGAAGATTGATGTTAATTCTACCATAAAATGAAGTTTTTGAGTTCAAAATCTTACTTCCGATGAATACCCGATGATTTCTCAGTGATTTCCTCGAGTTTTCTTCTCTCTAGGGCTAAATATTGTGTTTTGGGGGTGTAAACCCGTAAGCCCTCTGTTCTGTGATATAAATTCACTGCCAGAACATTTATACCTACGCGTTCACGATGCTCCTTGCGCGAACGCGATGCCCAGTTCTGTTGCTTCATCGCGAACGCGATGTCACTTCACGCGTCCGCGATGTTCATTTCCCCAGCGCCTGCTTCCAATCCTTCGCGAACGCGTACACCCCCACGCGAACGCGAAGCTCCCCCATATCCTTCTACGCATTCGCGACACCCAGTCACGCAAACGTGAAGCTTAACTCCCTCTGACCTATGCGAACGCGATTCCCTTGTCGCGAACGCGATTCTTTAGCCCACCTGGCCTTCGCTAACACGGCTCATGTCACGGGAACGCGAAAGTCTAAATGACTGGGCAGAAACCTGTAGTTTTCTACAGATTTTGCCAAGTCCCAAATGCGCGGTTGATGGTCCGAAATCATCCCGAGGCCCCTGGGACCCCAACGAAAACCACCAACGTACTCCAAAACATGATACGGACTTGTTCCGATCACAAAAACACCATCCTAAACATCAAAATCACCATTTACACATGAATTCAAGCCTAAGTTTCTTCAAAACTTTCAAAACTAACATTCCATCCAAAACCCGATCAAACGATGTCCGAATGACCTGAAAATTTGCAGATATACCCAAAATCACATAACGAAGCTATAGAAATTTTCGGAATTCCATTCCGACCCCAGGATCAAAATATCACCTACCATCCGGTTTTTGCCAAAAATCAACCTTCGCCAATTCAAGCCTAAAACTACACCGGACCTTCGAATTCAATTCTGATTGCTCTTCTAAGTCATAAATGTTCCCCCGAAACTAGTCGAATCATCTGAATCTGGTTCCGAGCACTCTAACTCAATAGTCAACTCTTGGTTGACTTCCCAAATTCAAGCTTCCTTCAGACATGCTATTTGTTTCATTTTCAATCCAAATCACTCCTAACTCACCCGATATACTCTAATACTGATGTAAAAGCATAAGATATGTAAATGCAAGGTAACGGGGTGGTAATTCCCTTAACGACGGGCCGGGTCGTTACAAAAGAGCAAGCAATATACTATCTCAGTAAGAAATTTACATCTTACGAGGTAAAATACACTCAGCAGGAAAGGACATGTTGTGCTTTAACATGGGTTGCACAGAAGTTGAAACATTACTTGTCGGCTTATACCACTTACCTTATATCTCGTTTGGATCCACTGAAATACATCTTCTAGAATCCTATGCCCACAGGAAGGCTCGCTAAATGGCAAATTCTGCTTACAGAGTTTGATATTGTTTATGTAACCCGCACTGCAATGAAGGCACAAGCAGTCACTGATTATTTGGTAGAAAATCCAGTTGATGATGAGTATGAACCGCTGAAGACATACTTTCCTAATGAGGAGACAATGAATATTGAAGAATTGGAACAAGACGAAAAGCTGGGCTGGAAACTATACTTTGATAGGGCTGTCAATAGCAAAGGGGTCGCAATTGGAGTAGTGCTCATCTCAAAAACGGGTCAGCATTATCCTGTTACCTCTCAACTCCGATTTTTCTGTACTAATAACATGGCCGAGTACGAAGCATGTATACTGGAATTAATAATGGCAATAGACGTGGTGGTTCAAGAGATTTTGGTCATGGGTGACTCGGATCTCTTGATACATCAAATTCAGGGAGAATGGTAGACAAAGGACTTGAAGCTTATACCATACCGACAGTGTCCACATGAACTATCTCAAAGATTTCAGTCCATAGAGTTCAAGCATATCCCAAGAATGCACAATGAAGTTGTAGATGCCTTGGCCATATTGTCGTCCATGTTGCACCATCCGAACAAAGCTTATATAGATCCATTACAAATACAAGTTTGTGATCAAAATGCTTATTGTTTCACAGTAGAAGAGGAACTTGATGGTGAACCGTGGTTCCACGATATTAAAGAATATTTGAGGATAGGAGTGTACCCAGCGCAAGCTATGGGAGATCAGAAAAGGGCTATAAGGCGACTAGCAAGTGGATTTTTCTTCAGCGGAGGGATTGTATACAAAAGAACCCCGGATTTGGGTTTACTGACATGTATAGATGCACAGCAGGCTAGTACAATCATGGAGGAAATACATATAAGAACTTGTGGACCTCATATGAGTGGATATGTTTTGGCCAAGAAAATACTAAGGGCTGGATATGGAGCGAGATTGCATTAGATATGTACGAAAATTCCATCAATGCCAGATACATGGGGATTTCATTCATTCCCCTCCATACGAGTTGCATACAATGTCAGCACCATGGTCTTTTATCGCCTGGGGCATGGATGTCATCGGTCCGATAAAACCCGCAACATTTAATGGGCACATGTGCATCCTAGTAGCCATTGATTATTTCACTAAATGGGTGGAGGCAAAGACATTTAAAGTAGTAACAAAGAAGGCAGTGGTGGATTTCGTACATACAAACATCATCTGCCGCTTTAGAATTCCCAAAGTGATTATCTCGGATAATGGAGCCAACCTTAACATTCATCTCATAGCTGAAGCATGCCAGAAGTCTAAAATCTTGCACTGTAATTCTACACCTTATCAGCCTAAAGCAAAAGGAGCAGTTGAAGTGGCAAATAAGAATATTAAGAAGATTCTTCAAAAAATTGTGGAGGAGTCGAGACACTGGCATGAAAAATTACCATTTGCTCTAATGGGTTATCGTACTACTGTGCGTATTTCAATTGGTGCAACCCCTTACTCATTGGTGTATGGAACAGAGGCAGTGATACCTACTGAAATTGAAATACCTTCCCTCCGAATTATAGCTGAGGCTGGAACTGATGATGATGAATGGCTAAAGGCCCGGTTAGAGCAATTGAGCACGATCAATGAGAAAAGATTAGCAGCGGTATGTCACGGACAGCTGTACCAATGGAGGATGGCCAGAGCATATAACAAGAAAGTACGTCCACGGAAATTTGAGGTTGGACAATTGGTGTTAAGACGTATTTTACCACACTGGGCCGAAGCAAAAGTAAAGTTTGCGCCTAATTGGCAAGGGCCATTCATGGTATCCCAGGTATTGTCCAACGAAGCTTTATGTCTAACAGATGTGGAAGGGAAATGTGTAGAGACTGCTATCAACTCTGATGCAGTCAAGAGATATTATGTATGATTCTTTTCATATATACAATGGTGTTTGTCTTAATTTTGAGATTGAAATGATGAAGGCATTTATTTCTCTATCCAAACACTTTACCCATTTCTACCCCTTTTGAGTCTTATTGCATTATTCTTTCATATCCCTCTGTCGGAATCAAAGATGAAGTCGAAATGAATGATGAAATGAAAAGAAAAGAAAAAAAAGAGGAATGAAAAAAAACTGAATGATGAAAAAAAAGAGATACAAAAAAAGAGAAAAAAATATAATACAAAAAGAAGAAAATCGGAAAAAAGTCAAATGACGAAGAAACCATAGGGTATGGAACTACGTCTGACTTGATCCCGAAAGGGTACGTAGGCAGCCTCAATGAGGTTCAGTCACGACAGAAATACAATCCAAGTTTCCCCAAAAATTGAAACTGGGGCACATGTTATATTTTTATGATTCCGAGAGTTTTAATTATTTTGAACCCATGTTTTAAATTTGAGACTTTATAACCTTCTTTGTAACCGATCCAAAAGACACATTACGGTCCAAAGGAAGACCTTATGATTAATTTCAAGAAATTGACAATGCAACGGAAATAAAGGGAAACATATCATGGACAGTACCCGGGAGTTTGAAGAAAGAAAATATATATATATATATATATATATATATATATATATATATATATATATATATATATATATATATATATATATATATATATATATATATAAGAGTCTTATTGGTGAAAACCCTCACGGGCACCATAAGGTGAATCTGAGTTGAGAGAAAAATAATATTTTGAGAGAGTCTTATTGGTGAACATAGGCACCATAAGGCAAAAGTGAGGAATGACCTGTTGAAAACAAGATGGCAAGTCAAGTAAGGTTTGGGTTGATGAAAAATTAAGTCAGCAACGATTTGATTGGACGGACTGGGTCAGATATTCAAATGCATGACATGGTCGAAGGGATCAGCCTTCCTACCCAGATAAGTTCTGTCTTTTACTTCAAAAATATCCTCACCACTAAATTCAGGGTCATTGCATTTCATTTTACTTGTTCAAAATCCGTTGCCAGTTAAAACTTAACTACCAGCTTCTCATGTTGGATGGCACAATAATATTAGGTCCTTCAAAGGATAGGATAAAAGAAAATAACACATGGCGATCACATAGCCAAAGGGAATAAAGGAGAAAAAGAAAAGAAAAAAAAGAGAAAGACAAAAGGGGATTACAGCGAAAGAACCGGAAGATGATTAAGAAAGAATGGCAAAGCAGTACAAAGCAAGATGAGGCAGACGGTGGAAGCAAGGCCAACAAGAATGCCAGTTGCTAACCATCATTTTGTAACTAATAAAATTGTTCACTGATTAAGACAGGGACAAAAGATTCAAATTCTTACTAGTCACTTTAAAGTGAATGTGACCAATGTGGGAGAAACAATCAAGAGGAATCAAAAATAAAAAAAAGAATCCATGATGAAAAAATCAATAATCAGGAACCCACCCGAACAATGAAGGAGGTATTATCTTTATTTTTTCCAAGTTACACCTAGTTATCAAGCTGAGGGAAAACTTTTCTGCGCCCTCCTGGATAACACAGGAATATTTTCTGCATTTTTCATTTCTGCATTTTTCATTTCTGCATCAAGCGCCCACTGGATAACAAGGGAATACTTTTCTGCATACGCATTTATGCATCAGGCGCCCACCTGGATAACAAGGGAATACATTTCTGTAATTTTAATTTCTGTTCAGGCGCCCACCTGTATAACAAGGGAATACATTTCTGCAATTTTAATTTCTATTCAGGCGCCAACCTGGATAACAAGGGAATATTTTCTGCATTTTTAATTTCTGCATCAGGCGCCCACCTGGATAACAAGGGAATCTTTTCTGCATTTTAATTTCTGCATCAGGCGCCCATATGGATAACAAGAGTATACTTTTTAAAATTTTTAATTTCGGCATCAGGCGCCCACCTGGATAACAAGGAAATATGTTTCTACATTTTATTTTCTGCATCAGGCGCCCACCTGGATAACAAGAGAATATTTTCTGCATTTTAATTTCTGCATCAGGCGCCCACCTGGATAACAAGGGAATACTTTTTTGCATTTTTAATTTCTACATCAGGCGCCCACCTAGATAACAAGGGAATACTATTCTACATTTTTAGTTTCTGCATTAGGCGCCCACCTGGAAAACAAGGGAATATTTTCTGCATCAGGCGCCCACCTGGATAAAAAGGGAATATTTTCTGCATTTTAATTTTTGTATCAGGCGCCCACCTGGATAACAAAGGAATATTTTTTGCATTTTAATTTATGTATCAGGCGCCCACCTAGATAACAAGGGAATACTTTCTGCATTTTTAATTTCTGCATCATGCGCCTACCTGGATAACAAGGGAATACTTTTTGCATTTTTAATTTCAGCATCATGCGCCCACCTGGATAACATGGGAATATTTCTGCATTTTAATTACTGTCTCAGGCGCCCACCTGGATAACAAGGGAATACTTTCTGCATTTTAATTTCTGCATCACGCGCCCACCTGGATAATAAAGGAATATTTTCTGCATTTTGAATTTCTGCATCAGGCGCCCACCTGGAGAACAAGGGAATATTTTCTGCATTTTAATTTCTGCATCAGGCGCTCACCTAGATAACAAGGGAATATTTTCTGCATTTTAATTTCTGAATCAGGCGCCCACCTGAATAACAAGGAAATATTTTTCTTCATTTTAGTTTTTGCATCAGGCGCCCATCCATATCACAAGGGAATACTTTATGCAAAATAAAATCTTTCTTTTCTAACAAGTAACATAATAATAGATTGAAAGCCCCATACTGGGGCAGAGGAAAAAGTTTTCTTTATTTTTGTAATAAACAGGTACCAACCCGGAGAACGGAGAAACACATTTTTGATGTCATACAAGCGGATTGAAGCAATATGTTTGAAGCAAGTTACAATCAAAAGATTTATCAAAGAATGGAATATGCAAATAAAGAACAAGATGCAAGATGAACAATCAAGGCAATACAAGATGTAAGACATAGGACTTTTTGTAATTCATAGACCATAGCTTAGGCTAGCTTCTTTATTTTTCTTACCACAGTGTAATAAGGAGTCAGTCGGTAGTAACAGGAATAACAACAGCAATATCAGTGAACTCACGGTTTCCTTGGTAGTTTTAAACCACCAGACATTTCCGAACTACACTGACCTGATTCCTGTATAGCCCAGGATATGTAGGCAATCTCTGAAGCAGGGTGCGACCAGAACTATTCAAAAATGCTTCATACGGAATATGCGAGTGGGCAAAAATCCCTCCTTACTGCTCACTTGTCTTTGCACTGAAACTCTTCGTGTTCCCGAGCAAAGAGGGGCAGCTGTGAGCATGTGATTTTGCTTCAAGCAATCAAATTCCAAAATAAAATAAAAAAATATATAGAAAATAATTTTTGTTTGCAATTGCGTTGATTTGTATGTGCAAAATACCAGTGTTTGTTTTAATTGCTAAAAATAAATTTGAAATGAAAATACAAAAAGAAAATACATCAGTGTAGAATAAATACAAAGGAATATAAGTATAAAATACAAAAGAAAATTGTCACGATCCTAGTTCACGAATCGTGAACATGTCATGACGGCACCCAGTCTTCGCGACTAGGTAAGCCTAACACAACGCAGAACATACACTTTCATGAGAGAAAGGATAAGATAACAGAGAAGTGGTGTATTAGAAATGTAATAAGTGCCGCTCGGCACATACACTTCGCCAAAAACCAGAAGAAAACACAACTACCAAGACCTGGAAACTCACGGGCAACACAGGCTAAGAAAGTGTACAAATGTGGCTCTATACATCAAGAGTGTCTATACAACGAAGATAAGGAAATAACTAATATCACTAAGAAGAATAGAAGAAGACCCCTCCGGATCTGCGAACGTAGCAGATCATACCTCAAGTCTCTTGAAGGTGCTGCTAAATCACCTGTTGTTCGCCTGATAGGATGTACCTGGATCTGCACAACAAAAGTGTGCAGAAGAGTAGTATGAGTACACCACGGCGGTACTTAGTAAGTGTCAAGCCTAACCTCGATGGAGTAGTGACGAGAAAGGTCAGGGCCCTACCGAGAAATAATAAAATAATGATAATAATAATATTGAGCAGGTCGAATAAGAATAAGACTGAAATAAAAACAATGAGGTAAATACTACAACCGTCTACAATTAAGCTAACAAGGAGAAATCAGCACAACAATGTAAAAATCAACAAGTCCAGGATCTTCGAGAGTTGCACCCGCAGTCCCTCTCTATGCTCAGCAACTTAGGATCTCCAGGAATCGAACCCGCAGTCAATATATCAGTCACACAGGATCTCCGGGAATTGAACATGCAGTCTTTGTCTCAGTATAACAGGATCTCCGGCAATTGAACCCGCAGTCCGTATATCAGTATCTCTAGGTCTCCGAGAATCGAACCCTCAGCCCATATCTCAATATCTCAGGATCTCCGGGAATTGAACGTGCAGTGTGTTTCTCAATATCTCAGGATCTCCGGGAATTGAACTCGTAGTCCTTTACCTCAGTAGCATCGGATCTCCGGGAATTGAACCCGCAGTCCACAAAACACTAACATGGTCAATAAGAGGAAACACACCGAGAAATATTAAGTACATAGCTACAAATTACACCAAATCCAGTCTCAACAAGTTCCAGGAAGTTCAATTAAGACAAGTAGGTACTTAGACAGATAATCCTATCTAATCATGCTTCTCTAACTAACATCAGATAAGTCTTACAATTGAATCAATTAAATATCAATGATATCACAATTTGAATAGTTCAAGTAAGGTGGTTTTTCAACAATCTGCGACTACGCCCGTCACCTCACGTACAAGGCATTTAAATCAACACATAAATATCCTAGGGGAGAAGGTTTCCCTCACGCAAGGCTAGACAAGTCACTTACCTCAATTCCGGTACAAAACCGCTAAGAAACGACTCCCTTGCCACGAGTATCCGACTCCGAGTGGCCCAAATCTATTCAAACCAATTTCACAGTGTAAATAACATCGCAAGTAACTAATTACAATGATAAAACTAAAGCAACGACGCGAAAGTGGGTGAAATGACCTTTGTTGCGATCGCATAGAACTATTTTTCTAACTCACCAAATTACCTAATGCGAACGCACAGACCACAATGCTATCGCACAACTCATCCAAATAGGCTTATGCGATCGCATACGCTGCTCTGCGATCGCATAGAACAAAATTTTGGACATGGGACCCCTACTCTTTACACTATACGATCGCATAGGCATCTCTGCGATCGCAGAGCACAGTCATCCAAAGCTATGCAATCGCATAGAACTTTACGCGATCGCATAGAACAAAAATTTCGCCTCCTCCCAAAACTTCTATATGATCGCATAGAGTATCCGTCTGCACCACATTCCAGGAAATAACAGCACTTCTAAAATGCAAGAATTGGTCTAATTCGACCCCCGAATTCACCCCGAGGCCCCCGGGACCTCAACTAAAACCACCAACCTACTCCAAATCACGATACGAACTTGTTCCAATCATAAAATCATATCATTGAACACAAAAATCATCAAATTATAGCAGATTCAAGCCTAAGTTTCAACCAAAACTTCCAAAACCTACATGCTATAAAAAACCCGACCAAACGACGTCCGAATGACCTGATATTTTACAGACATATCCAAAATCAACTAACGAAGCTACTGTAACATTCGGAATTCCATTTTGACTCCCGGATAAAAATCTCACCTATCGATCAGATTTCCAAAAGTTCCAAACATCAGCATTTGAAGCCTAATGAGCTACAGACCTCCAAAATACATTTCGAACGCTCTCCCAACCCCGAAATAACCTAACGGAGCTAATAGAACCATCGAATTTCCATTTAGAGGTCGTCTTAGCATTGTTCCGAATATAGGCCATTTTTCAACTATAAAGATCTCATTTAGGGACGAAGTGTCCAAAACACTCCAAATTCTAGAACCGAACCTCCCGACAAACCCCAATAGTAGAATGAACTAAGGGGAAACAGTTAATTGAGGATCGGGGCGTAAATTTAAAAAAACAACCGGCCGGGTCGTTACATCTTCCCACACTTAAAGATCCGTTCGTCCTCGAGCGAGCATAGAAAACATACCTCGAGTGGTGAAGAGATGAGGGTACTGCTGCGTATATCCTGCTCGGTCTCCCAAGTCGCCTCCTTGACCAGCTGACCCCGCCACTGGACCTTCACTGAAACAATGTTCTTTGATCTTATCTTCTTGATTTGCCTATCCAAAATGGCCACTGGCTCCTCAACATAAGACATATCCTCGTCTAGCTTAACAGAAGTGAAATCCAACACGTGCGACGGGTCACCATGTATCTCCGGAGCATAGAGACATCAAATATGGGATCGACTCCAGCTAGGCTGGGAGGTAAGGCCAGCTCATAAGCAACCTCCCCAACATGCCTCAAAATCTCAAAAGGGCCAATGAATCTCGGACTCAGCTTCCCCTTCTTCCCAAAACTCATGACGCCCTTCGTGGGAGAGACCCGAAGTAGAACGCGCTCGCCAACCATAAAAGACACATCGCGGACCTTCTTGTCCGCATAAATCTTCTGTCTGGACTGGGCTGTACGGAGCCTATCCTGAATCACCTTGACCTTGTCCATTGCATCCTGGACCATCTCAGTACCCAGCAGCTTGGCCTCTCCCGGCACGAACCAACCCACGAGGGATCTGCACCTCCTACCATAAAGGGCCTCATACGGTGCCATCAGAATGCTAGACTGAAAGCTATTGTTATAAGCAAACTCTCCAAGTGGCAAGAAATGATCTCATGAACTCCAAACTATAACACGCACACATGGAGCATATCCTCCAATATCTGAATATTGCGCTTAGACTGGCCATCCGTCTGAGGGTGAAACACTGTGCTCAGCTCCACCCGAGTGCCTAACTCTTACTGCACGGCTCTCCAGAACCTAAAAGTGAACTGAGTGCCTCTGTCTGAAATGATGGAGACTGGAATACCATGCAGCCGGACTATCTCCCTGATGTAGATCTCTACCAGTCGCTCCGATGAGTAAGTGGTGCACACAGGTATGAAATGGGCAGTCTTGGTCAGCCGATCCACAATAACCCAAATGGAAACAAACTTCCTCACAGTCCGTGGAAGTCCAGATATAAAGTCCATGGTTATGCGCTCCCATTTCCACTTTGGGATCTCAATCTGCTGCATTAACCCACCCGGACGCTGATGCTCATACTTTACCTGCTGGCAGTTGAGGCACCTAGAAGCATAGTCAACTATATCCTTCTTCATCCGCCTCCACCAGTAATGCTGCCTCAAGTCCTGATACATTTTCGCGGCACCTAGATGGATGGAATACCGCGAGCTATTGGCCTCTGCTAGAATCAGTTCTCGAAGATCATCTACATTGGGCACACAAATACGCCCCTACATCCTCATCACTCCGTCATCCCCAATAGTTACATCTCGGGCATCACCACACCGAACCTTGTCCTAAACGCCCTACAAATAAGGGTCATCAAACTGCCGCATCTCTGATCCGATCAAATAAAGAAGACCGAGAAACCACATAGGCCAGAACCTGGCTGGGCTCCAAAAGATCCAATCTAACAAACTGCGTGGCTTAAGGCTGAACATTCATTGCCATAAGCATCTTCGAAGTTGGTAGATATGCCAAACTTGCCAAACTCTCCACCCAGCGACTCAAGGCATCGACAACTAAATTGGCCTTGCCCGGATGATAGAGAATAGTAATATCATAGTCTTTAAACAACTCCATCCATCTTCTCCGACGCATGTTCAGGTCCTTCTGCTTGAGCAAGTGCTACAAGCTCCGATGATCAGTGTAAATCTTACAAGGAACCCCTTACAGATAATGACACCAAATCTTCAAGGCGTGAACATTGGCAGCTAGCTCAGGATTGTGGACAGTGTAGTTCTTTTTATGAACCTTCAGTTGTCGGGACGCGTAGGCAATCACTCTACCGTCCTACATCAATACTGTACCGATTCCAACTCGTAAGGCATTACAATATACCGTATATGACCCCGAACCGGTAGGCAACATCAAGATAGGGGCCGAAGTCAAAGCTGTCTTGAGCTTTTGAAAGCTCGCCTCACACTCCTCGGTCCACTGACAAGGGGCACCCTTTTGGGTCAATCTGGTCATAGGTGCTGTGATCGAAGAGACCCCCTCTACAAAACAACGGTAATAACCCGCCAGGCCAGGGAAGCTACGAATCTCAGTAGCTGAGGAGGGCCTGGGCCAACTCTACATGGCCTCCACCTTCCTCGGATCCACTTGAATACCCTCGCTCGACACCACGTGGCCTAGAAATGCCACTGAACTCAGCCAAAATTTACATTTAGAGAACTTTGCATATAATTGCCTCTCCCTCATAGTCTGAAGCACTATCCTCAGGTGTTGCTCGTGCTTTTCCCAACTCCGGGAATATACCAAAATATCATCAATGAAAATAATCACGAACCAGTCAAGGTACAGCCTGAATACACTGTGCATCAAATGCATAAAAGCTGCTGGGGCATTAGTCAACTCATAGTGACAATGCTGAGTCCTCAAAGCAGTCTTCGGGATATCTGGCTCCCGAATCTTCAGCTGATGATAACCAGAGCGCAAATCAATCTTGGAGAACACATGTGCACCCTGTAGCTGGTAAAATAAGTCATCAATACATGGCAAAGGATACCGGTTCTTCAGTGTAACTTTGTTCAACTGGCGATAGTCAATACACATACGCATAGCACCATCCTTTTTTTCACAAACAACACAAGAGAACCCTAAGGAGAAATACCGGGTCGAATGAAACCCTTACCCAACAACTCTTGTAACTGATCCTTCAACTCTTTCAACCCAGAAGGAGCCATGCAGTACGGAGGAATAGAAATGGGTTGAGTGCGCAACATTAAGTCTATACCAAAATTAATATCTTTGTCGGGCGGGATGTCTGTGAGATCATCTGGAAATACATCAGAGAAATCATGTACCACCGGGACGGAATCAATAGAAGGAGTGTGAACACTAACATCCCTCACATAAGCTAGATAAGCCACACACCCCTTCTCAACTATACGCTGAGCTTTGAGAAAGGAAATAACACGGCTGGGGGTGTGATCTAGAGTACCACTCCAGTCTATGTGGAATACCTTGCATATCCAGTGTCACGGTCTTGGCGTGACAATCAAGAATAGCATAATGGAGTGACAACCAGTCCATGCCCAGAATAACATTAAAATCAACCATACCGGGCAATTAAAGATCAGCTCTGGTCTCAAACCAAAAATAGTGACCAAACATGACCGATACACACGGTCCACAACCAAAGAATCTCCCACCAGAGTAGAAACATAAATGGGGGCACTTAAAGAATCCTGAGGCACACCTAGATATGAAGCAAAATAAGAGGACATATATGAAAAACTAGAACCAAGATCGAATAGAACCGATGCCTCTCTGTGACTGACCAAGATAGTACCTGTGATAATAGAATCGGGGGCGACAACTACTGCACAATCAGGAATAGCATAAAATCTGGCCTGAACCCTCTCTCGAGGGCGGTCTCTAGCACCCTGATCCCCACCCCTGGCTGGCTGACAGGTGGGGTGGCAGCTGGGGCTAGAACAATGGCCTGCTGACCCTGTTAACCATGCTGAGGCTACAAAGTCTGTGGAGGCGCTCCTCTCCTATGCCTCTGTGACTCCCTAAGCAGATGGCGAGTGTCCCCGCACTCAAAACATGCCCTGGGAGGACGCGGTGGCTGTGACTGACCGGCCCTGCTCCCGCTGGACTGACCCTGGAGGTACCCTGCGCAGGAGGCGCACTGGAAACTGGGGGAACATAATAGGGCTCCTGAGGTGCTGGAAGAGCTGGAGTACTACCAGCTGCTAGCAATGCTAAATTAACCGGGCAACCGGAACAACCCCTGCCAAAACGAACTGCTGCTGAAGTACGGGCACTAAAGAAATGACCCGACTCACGAGACCTCTTGGCCTCCCTATCTCCTTGCTATCTAGGGGGCATACCCTCGATCCACCATGCAATACTCTCCGCCTACTGATACGGTACATCTGTCTCCAGCTCTCTAGTCATGCTGGACCAGATCGGCGGAATAAGGCCCTCAATAAACCTCTGCACTCTCTCCCGGACCATGTCTACCAAGGCTGGTGCATGCCTGGCTAACGATGTGAAACTGATAGAATACTGCGATACAGTCATAGAGCCCTGATGTAACCGCTCAAACTCCAATCTCCAAGCATCCCTAAGGCTCTGGGGAACAAATTCCCTTAAACAAATATCAGAAAACTGTGTCCAGGTCAATGAGACAGACTCATCTGGACTATCCAACTCATATGTGTGCCACCAATCATAAGCGACCCCTCGAAGCTGAAAAGTAGTAAAGGAAACCCCACTGGTCTCCACTATACCCATAGTACGAAGGATACGATGACACTCCTCCAGAAATCCCAATGCATCATCTGAAGCCAAGCCACTAAACACTGGGGGATCATATTTCTGGAACCTCTCAAATCTACGATGCTCATCCTCGAAGGCAGCTGGCCCACCTCTGGGCTGTACTGGGGCAGCAGGAGGCATAGTAATAATCTATAGAACCTGCACCATGGGCACTCGCTGCTCAGGTGTATTGGCTACGCGAGTCTGCGCCCCTCCCCCATCCTGAGATGTAGCTGCGGTTAGAGGAAGCAACCCCGCCTGAGCTAGAGTAGTATATATGCTCATAAATTGGGCCAGGGTGTCCTAGAGTGTTGGAGTAGTAGCAGCTGTAGTAGGTATACCATGTGCCTGCGCTCGAACCTGATCCACCGCTGGTGCTTCAGCAGCAGCGCGCGCGGGTGCTGTGGCTACACCTCGGGCGCGTCCGCGTCCGCGTCCTCTACCACGGCCTAACATCTAGCGGCGGCAGCAGGGGGCGCGTGTGCCTGATCCTCGAGAGTAGCACGTGTCCTTACCATCTGTGAGAGAATAGAAAGCAGAAATTTAGATTTGGTGCCAAAAATGTCGCACGACAAGGAATCCATAAGAAATGAAGAGTTTCCTAAACAGTTACATAGCCTCTCGTAGATAAATACAGATGTCTCCGTATCGATCAGTGAGACTCTAAATAACCGGTCTGTGTCCCGTGACTTCTATGAACCTAGAGCTCAGATACCGACTTGTCACGACGCTAGTTCATGAATCGTGAACATGTCATGACAGCACCCCATCTTCGCGACTAGGTAGGCCTAACACAATGCAGAATATACACTTTCATGAGAGAAAAGATAAGATAACAGTGGAATGGTGTAATAGAAATGTAATAAGTGCCGCTCGGCACATACACTTCGCCAAAAACAAGAAGAAAAAACAACTACTATGTACCGGAAACTCACGGGCAACACAGACTAAGAAAGAGTATAGTTGTGGCTCTATACATCAAGACTGTTTATACAACGAAGATAAGGAAATAACTGGTATCACTAAGAAGAATAGAAGAAGACCCCTCCGGATCTGTGAATGTAGCAGATCATACCTCGAGTCTTCTGAAGGTGCTGCTAAATCACCTGTAGTGCGCCTGATCGAATGTACCAGGATCTGCACAACAAAAGTGTGCAGAAGAGTAGTATGAGTACACCACGACGGTACTCAGTAAGTGCCAAGCCTAACCTCGATAGAGTAGTAACGAGGAAGGTCAGGGCCCTACCAAGAAATAATAAAATAATGATAATAATAATATCCAACAGTTCAAATAAGAATAAGACTAAAATAACAACAATGAGGTAAATACTAGAACCGTCTACAATTAAGCTAACAAGGAGAAATTAGCACAACAATGTACAAATCAACAAGTCCAGGATCTCCGGGAATTGAGCCTGCAGTCCCTCTCTATACTCAGCAACTCAGGATCTCCGGGAATCGAACCTGCAGTCCAAATATCAGTCTCACAGGATCTCCGGGAATTGAACCCGCAGTCATTGTCTCAGTATCACAGGATCTCTGGGAATTGAACCCGCAATCAGTATATCAGTATCTATGGGTCTTCGGGAATCGAACACGCAGCCCGTATCTCAATATCTCAGGATCTCCAGGAATTAAACCCGTAATCCGTATCTCAATATCTTAGGATCTTAAGGAATTGAACCCACAGTCCTTTACCTCAGTAGCATCGGATCTCCGGGAATTGAACCCGCATTCCACAAAACACAAACACAATCAATAAGAGGAAAAACACAGAGAAATATGAAGTACGTAGCTACAAATTACACCAATTCCAGTCTCAACAAGTTCCAGGAAGTTCAATTATGACAAGTAGGCACTTAGACAGATAATCCTATCTAATCATGCTTCTCTAACTAACATCAGATAAGTCTTACAATTGAATCAATTAAATATCAAGGATATCACAATTTGAACAATTCAAGTAAGGTGGTTTTTCAACAATCTGCGCAAGTACAAGCCACTCACCTCGCGTACAATGCATTTAAATCATCACATAAATATCCTAGGGGTGAAAGTTTCTCCCACGCAAGGCTAGACAAGTTACTTACCTCAATTCTAGTACAAAACTTCTAAGAAATGACTCCATTGATACAAGTATCTAACTTCGAATTGCCCGAATCTAGTCAAACCAATTTCATAGTATAAATAACATCACAAGTAACTAATTACAATGACAAAAATTAAAGCTACGACGCAAAAGTGGGTGAAATGACCAAAATACCCCTGGAGCCATCGGCTCAGAATCGAAATATTTTTACTTTTTCCAAACCCTCGTACTCTCACGAGTCTAACCATATAAGATTTATCAAAATCGGAGTTCGTTTGCCCCTCCAAATCATCAAAGTTTCTTCTATGAAAATACCCCAATTTTACACCCCAAATCCGAAATTAAAGGAAGAAATTGAGTTTAGATTAGTGAATAATGATCACAAGGGAGTAAGAAGTCATTACCCAACAATTGTCTCTGAAAAGCACATGGGAAATCACTCAAAACCGAGCTCCCAAGCTTGAGTTTTTGCAAAAATGATGAAACGCTCGCGGATGAAATTTTATATACTAGTTCTGTCTGCCCAGTGATTTACTCTATGCGATCGCATGACCCTTATTGCGATCGCATAGAACAAATTTTCTACCTCACAAAATACCTTATGTGATCGCATAGACCACAATGCAATCGCACAGCTCATCCAAATAGGCTTATGCGATCGCATAGGCCTCTCTGCGATCGCAGAGCACAGTCATCCAAAGCTATGCGATCACATAGTACTTTACGCGATCGCATAGAACAAAAAAATTTTCTCCTCCCAAACCTTCTATGTGATCGCATCACCCCTATGCGATCACATCACCCCTATGCGATCGCATGGAGTATCTGTCTGCAACACATACCAGCAACCAACCGCACTTCTAAAATGCAAGAATTGGTCCGATTGGACTCCCAGATTCACCCCAAGGCCCCCAGGACCTCTACCAAAACCACCAACCTACTACAAATCACGATACGAACTTGTTCCAATCATAAAATCATATCATTAAACACAAAAATCATCAAATTATAGCGGATTCAAGCCTAAGTTTTAACAAAACTTCCGAAACCTACATGCTATCAAAAATCCGACCAAACGACGTCCGAATGACCTGAAATTTTGCAGACATATCCAAAATCACCTAGCAAAGCTACTACAACTGTCGGAATTCCATTCCAACTCCCGGATCAAAATCTCACCTAACGATCGGATTTCCAAAAATTCCAAACTTCGGCATTTCAAGCCTAATTGAGCTACATACCTCCAAAATACATTCCGAACGCGCTCCCAACCCTGAAATCACCTAACGGAGCTAATGAAACCATCAGATTTCCATTCTGAGGTCGTCTTAGCATTGTTCCGAATATGGGCCATTTTTCAACTATAATCATTTAGGGATGAAGTGTCCCCAAACACTCCAAATTCTAGAATCGAACCTCCCGGCAAACCCTAATTGCAGAAATGAACTTAGGGGAAACAGTTAACTAGGGATCGGGGTGTAAATTTCAAAAACGACTAGCCGGGTCGTTACAAAAATATAAAAAATTAAATAAAACAATTAAAAATAACAAAAATACAAAATATAATGTGGAATATTGAATTGGGCCAAATACATATGAAATACATGGCCCAAATACATTACATAGACCAGGCCCAGGCGATTTTAGCCGGTCTGCCCAGTTACCAAACCAAACGATGTCGTGTAATTGATAAATATGGGTCGTTGACGCAATTGATCAACAGACCAAGTAAGGCGGTGCCTATGTAAATAAAATGATATCATCTAAAAAATTAATCGCAACCGTCCATTACACTTAATCAAATGGATGAGGCTAGGGTATAATTTAACCAAAAGACATCGCCTAAGGCAATCAATCCCAATCGTTCAGTCATTTAATCCAACGGACCTAATAAGACATATCAATAAACTAAATGCAATCGTTTTGAGGACAAAAGATCCCGGTCGTTCATCTCAGCCAATCCAACGGCTAATGATCAATAACATATAATAAGTATATATCAACCCCCCCCCCGTTGATTCTTCAGTATACACACACCTCTCATTATACACAAACCCTAGCCGCCCTTAGGTTCCCCTTTTTCTCCCCCTTCTCTCATGAAGACCACCAAAACCCTACCGGTGGTCAACCCCTTACCGTCTTCCCCGGCTCAAGCCAACCTCCAAACACTTCTTTCCACCTTAAAACACCCTTTAACACCATTAACCCCATCCAAAAACCTACCAGTCTCCCTAGTCTTGAAATTCCGGTCGCCGGAACCCTAGCCGGCGACCACCAATGTACGAACTAGACCCCCAATTTAACACCATATGACCGTCTTGAGACGATCTATCACCCCCACCATAACCATATACCTCAAATATTACCCCAACCCTTCGAATATTAGAAAACATCTCGTCGGAACCCTACTCCGGCGAGCACCCAAAACCAAAATTCCTTCAAAACCTTACCCCAAGTCCCTAAACACCCCTCACACACTTAAATCAGACTCCCAAGAGCTTGTTTGGAAGATCTGACACTTAGAAGACAACGAGTCTCTAAAACACTAGAAATATCAAGAAAATGAAAGAACGAAGAAAGAAAGAAGAAAGAAAGAAGAAAGAAAGAAAGAAGAAAAGAAAGAAAGAAAAGGAAAAAGAAAGAAAAAGTCCCTAAAAAGCTAAGTACCCTAAATCCATTTTTGTTCGATGGTTTTTATGTGCTTGATTGCTTCTGTTTTGTCTCTTTTATGTTCTTTTCTATTTAGAACTTGAATATATTCCTATGTATGTTTAAAAACCTGAATCTATCTCTGTTCTATATCTTGTTCATACTTCTTCATATTAGCCCTGAATTTTATTTAATATGTGCCTAAAATTGTCTAAGTGTTCTTAAGTTCCACTATTAGCTACCTGTAAATCATGTGCTATTAGCTATTTTCATGTGATTGTTCAATAGATCTTGTCTCGACTAGGGTTTTAATTAGTTGGATTTCAACCATTATCACTTGTCTATCTGAATTCTGATTAATTTGAAAGTTAAGTCGTAATTAGGGCTACTTGTGCAAAACAACATGAATATGGCTATATTTGCAATGTGAATTGAATGTTAGTTTCTTCTGAACTTCTGAGTGCTTATGTGTATTTAGCTTATATGTGTAAATGCTTTTGTGGCTATGTTTGCAAACAAAGTGGCTAACATTGAAAAGGTCTATAGTCTGAGATTGGTTAATTATTAAAAAAAAACCTTAGGGGCTATATGTTAAATACAATCAATTACCCAAGTCTTGACAGACCTAATATAGGTCGCGTAAAAATGACTAAATGTAAAGGGTGAAAGGGGAAAGGCAAATGGTATTTTGGTAGATTATATAGAGTCTATGGGGATATAAATGACTTTAGTGCTTGGTTTTTATGAAAATACTTGAATAATAAAGGGTAGACTAGGCATAGCTAAAAGGTAATTGTGTAATAAACCTTAGCAAGTGAGGGAAATTAGGTAAAACATGCCCAATAGAACAATAAGGAACAGCCCAAAACCTTCTAGCAGGGGTTCAAGGGCATTCCGTTACAATTCTGCTAGACCTTAATGTATTTAACTGAAATAGAAATAATTAATTCGAAATTCCCCAAAAATTACTCTATAAATAGGCTGTTACAAGCCTGAAAAAGGGGTTCGAATTTGGGTTCCAATTTTAAGAGTTCATAAATTTCACATATTGAGTTAGATTTTCGAGAATTCAACTCTTGGGATTTCCAGCTATACTATTCTTCTACTTAGCCTTCGAGTCGAGTATTATTCCTAGGATCTTTGCTGGTGGTTTCTCTACTGTGTTCATCTCAACGAGCGTGGATTTCTGTTATTTCTCGAGTTGATTGCTGATTGTCTACTGAGTTTGGAAGCTTGATATTTGCTCATGTTTGCTGTTGATACTCTGTTGCTGCTATTGCTGACTTCCTCTTCTCATTCATCCCTTAGAACTCATCAGTTTATTTTCGTTTGATCAAGTACTCTACTATTTCTCGAAGGTGTAATTGAAAATGTGATGAAGGAATGAAATATTAGACTGATGTTTGCTGAAGCTATATCTGTTTTTCTTATGTTTGTAATTATACCTTTAGATCTCTTGTAATTCATTTAGGAATGGGTTGTAATAATTAAATAACTATATGAATTTGATCTAGATTAGAGTAGAAGTAGTTAATGTTTTAGTTATACGCAATTCAGTAATTTATATATAGCAATCACCTAATTCTAAAACTAAAACAGGCTAATACACAGCTAATACACTTAGATATATAAGTATGTTCCAAAATTAGACATATAAATCGGTACTTAGCTATTTCGTTAATCGAATGTTCAATCAGAACCATTTAATCTAAAAAGGATAAGTAGTTTAGAAGTTCAAATTGTATTATCATCTACCTTTACTTAACAATTATTTATCTACAAATTCGCTTTTAGATTCTGTGATTGTTAACAACAGTAGTTCAACGATGTTTAGTTAAAATTACAACACCGTTTCCTTCAGTTAAGGAGTAAAGTGACAAAAACTGTCCTGCAACTAGTATCATGATAACTACTTGAATATCAGAAACTGCTATATAGAATAACAACACTGATGCAAATTGCTTTGCTATATATCTTAATTAGTTGTTAAATATTGAAATTAGTAGTGGTCGAAAAATGTAACTTCGCATTGTTTGAAAATGAGTAATTAGTGACGCTGAATAATAATTGCTCAAATACTGTTATTGAAATGTTAGCTTGCTTTTAATTTCGCTTATATAGTTTGGGCCTAGTCATGAATTGTGACGACCCAAAGGGTCATCACTTATTTTATTAATCATTTCGAGCTTCGAGGCCTTGAAAACCTCATTCCATGTTGCCTCGATTTATGTGCACAATCCGAGCATGTAGCCGGAAAGATTTTGTGATAGAAAATATGAATTCTATGAGAAATTTGGATAAAAATGATATTAATATTGATATGGTTGACTTCGGTCAACATTTTTGGTAAACGGATCCGGACCGAGATTGGATGGTCCCGAGAGGTCCGTAGGAAAATATGGGACTTGGACATGCGTCCGGAGTCGAATTCCGAGGCCTAGAGCCCAAGTTATGAATTTTTCTATGAAATTGTTTTTGATGTAATTGTTAAAGGAAATGAATTAATTGACCTTGGTATCGGGCTCGTATTTTGGTTCCGACGCCGGTACAAGTCTTAAATATTATATATGTGATTTCTGTAAAGTTTGGTGACATTTGGATGTCGTTTGAGATGTTTTGGACCTTGAGTCCCAAGTTTGAAAGTTTTGAAAACCAAAGGTATGAAAATCATGAATTTGAGGCTTGATTTGATGAAAACGAGGTGATATTGGCGATGTGATCACACGAACAAGTTCATAATGTGTTTTTGAGGTTGTGTACATGTTTGGTTTGGAGCCCGGGGGGCTCGGGTAAAGATTTGATAGGCCGTTGCATTAAATTCTGAAATGTTGCACGGCTGGTTTTTCACCCAGCTGTTGGCTTCGCAATTGCGAAGTATTTCTCGCAATTGCGAAGGGGGCAGTACAAGGCAGGGCTCGCAAGGTAGGGCTCGCACATGCGAACCCTGATCGCAAATGCGAAGCCCCATTGACCCGGCCTTGTTCGCAAATGCGAACAATTGTTCGCAAATGCGAAAGTCCCCAGGGCCTGCCTATGTTCGCAAATGCGAACAAAAGTTCGCAAATGCGAACAATGCGAACCATTATTCGCAAATGCGAACACTGCCTTAAACAGCCTATGTTCGCAAATGCGAACTTAGTTCGCAATTGCGAACGGTCCCTTTATCTACCGGTGTTCGCAAATGCGAACAAATGTTCGCAAATGCGGACTTCCCAGCCTTAGCTTATTTTTCAAACTCCAGAAATTGGTCGGGGTTCGCAATTGCGAACCCATGTTCGCAAATGCGAACACAGAGACCTGTAAAACACGATTTTCAGTCATTTCTTCAATTTTTACAAAACAAAAACACCCGTTTGCGATTCTTCACGGATTTCTTCTTCATCAAAACAATTGTAAGTCACTTTTTACTTAATTCTTTCAATTCCTAACATCATTAAACATGTTTTTCATAAGAAATCAAAGATTTTCATGGTAGAATTCTTGTTTTTGTTAGAAAATAGGGTTTTTCATAAATTGGGGAATTGGACCTCGAATTGAGGTCCGATTTTGAAACAAATCATATACATGAACTCGTGGGGGGATGGGTAACCGTATTTTGGTCCTAACCCCGAGTTCCGACCATGTGGGCCCGGGGTTGAAATTCACTATTTCGGGCGCAGAATGTTGTAAAAGATGTATTTGGTCTTAAGAATTAGTTTGTTGAGTAGTATTGATGATATTAAATCAAGTGTGTATAGATACGATTGGATTGGAGCCAAAGTTGAAAGAAAAAGACATTTCCACGGATTGAATTGTTCATAAACACTCGAGGTAAGTGTTTGTTCTATCCTAGCTTGAGGGAATAGGATTATGTGCTATGTGTTATGTGATCGAGTGCGGTGTATGGGCTGTGGTGACGAGCATCCATACATCTGGCGTCTAGTATGACCGTGAGTCATTGAAAAATGATTATTTTGAGATATATTGTAGATGAATTGTTATTGTTCTCCCTTGTTGGGACTTGTTGTGAAGATAATTATTGATTGCCCTTGATGGGACGGTTTATGAATTACTGTTTCTTTCTTTGCTCTTAACTGTGATTGTTATTTGGGTGAGGAAGAATGATAATGCACGAAGGGTGATGTCGTGCCATGTTTATTTATTTATGCACGAAGATTAATGTCGTGCCATGTTTAATTATTGATTATGCACGAAGGATCATGCCGTGCCCTGCTGTTGAACCATGTACGAAGGATCATGCCGTACTATGGATGTGAGGATGAGAGTAAAAGCACGAAGGGTGATGCCGTGTACTTTATTTGCTTATTTGGTGAGGATGAGAGTAAAAGCACGAAGGGTGATGCCGTGCAAGTGCTTGCTATTCCTTGATTTGATATTACTTGTGTTTCCATTATACTTTGTTTTTCCTTGTGAATTTATTAACTGTTGTTAATTGTTGAATTCTTTGAGATATTCCTTATTGTGTTATTACTTGGTTATTTCTTGTTATTATGTGGTATACATATATATTGAATTGCACAGGTTTATGTGGGTGTCTGGTCCTAGGCTTGTCACTACTTCGCCGGGATAGGCCAGGCACTTACCCAGCACATGGGGTCGGTTGTGCTGATATTACACTTCTGTGCGTTTTTGCACAGGTCCAGGTTACGATCAGGAGCAGCAGCAGCAGTAAATCGATTGCGTGGGAGCTGATCATATTTGAGACCGAGGTAGCTTGCAGACGTCCGCATGCCCGTCGTCTCTCTCTTTATTTATGTCATTAGCTGTAGTCTCTTTGTTCCGAGACAAATAGAATTATGTTATATTTCCTTCAGACTTTTATGTGTAGTATTCCATAGTAGTTCGTGAGTTGGTGACTCCACGTCTTGGGTAAAGGATTTCACTATGATTTTCACTTTGAAATTAGTTATTTCTATTTGATAATGTATTCCGCATTTATTTATTTAAAAATTGTGTTAAAAACAGGATAGTATGAATACAGTGGCTTGCCTAGCTACCACGAGTAGGCGCCATCACGATCCCGATGTTGGGGAAAAATCCGGGTCGTGACATGAATAAAGGCCCAGATATGATTAATGTGGCACTTGTGCTCTCGAGTAGAAACAGTGGTATACGTTGGGTTCCAGAGGTCCAATTGTATTTGATATTGGACTGTTAAGCAGTCTGAAGTCCAGGCCCAATAATGAATAATGGCCTGGACTCCAACATCATATAGTCTGAAACTCATATAAAAACGGATATGTATTAGGAAGAAAAAACATAAATAGAAAAACATAGTGCATGAATAGGATTAGACTTTAAAAATCAGGGATGAGCCTCGTTACAAAAAATGAAAACACAGGGGGCGCCCAAATAAATTTCAACGTAAAGTTCTAGACTCGGAAGGACCGTTTAGCGAATTTCACTGTCTTTCCCAAAGTTAATAAAGATGTGGACATTGTAGGCGCGATTAATAAAATTACATTCCTAATATGAGTGCACATTTATGTGACCCAAATCTCAAATCCCGGCGAAGCTGAAATGCATTAAGTCACGGGCGTACTGGTGCGGTGTGACTCGAAATGCATTTTTGTGACGTTGCAATTCTCAAAAATGAAAAAGTGGGACATTAATAATACATGAAAATCGAAGAATATAAGGAAATCGGATAAAAACAAATACGGCAGTTCAGCGAATGTGCTAGAACCACAGAATCCGGGAGTGCCTAACACCTTTTCTGGGGTTAACAGAATTCCTTATCCGGATTTCTGATTTCGCAGACTGCTAAATAGAGTCATAATTTCCTCGGTTCGGGATTAAACCGATGACTTGGGACACCATTATTTTCCCAAGTGGTGACTCTAAAAGTTAATAAATAAATCTCGTTTCGAATGTCCTTTAACTGGAAAAACTCCTTCCTTATTATTATTATATCCCTTCCCGGGGTGTAGTAGTAATTAGTGGCACATACCTTTCGGGTAAGTAGTTAAAAAAGGAGGTGTGACAATAGTCAAAAATAATCTAGGAATGTGAAAAATATCTTTTATCGCTTTTGATGTATTGAGTGTTTTAGAGAGTAAAAAGTAGGGAGAGAAATATATATATATATATATATATATATATATATAGAGAGAGAGAGAGAGAGAGAGAGAGAACTTGTATTAGAAAAAATCTGATCCCCTTTACAATATTGGGATCCTCCTTTATATAATAGAAGGACACCTCGAAATAATAAAATAATAAAAAGATACGTCGTGTGTCCTCGAGGGGATGAAGAGACTTAGGAACATGCTTTCGCTCCGACATTCTGAGGGCGTACCCTTATTACGATCATTATTTAGTCATGGGTCGTTGGTATAGTAATGGGCAGAATTTGACCCTATACACCGATAAGCATAGAAAACCCGTCCCTCGGGCACAAATACCACATTATAATAGGAAATAGGCAACTAAATATACAAGATGAGCGCATAAGAGTTTGCCCCTCGAGCAATATCTCAAAACGGTAGCAGCCCCTCGGGCTCAATACCAATCGCTCAGAACAGTATCAGCCTTCGGGCATAGTATCAGTAATTCAGAATGGTATCAGCCCCTTGGGCAAAGAATCATATCACATGGGTACCCACACTCACTGTGGGTGTGAAAACTTCGGAAGGCCCCCTTATGACGCAAACGCTATATCAACATAAGAAATGAAAGCCTTCTCACATGACACTCGAGGCCAAAAAGCCTCCTCACATAACACTCGAGCACTGAAAGTCTCCTCACATAACACTCGAGGCCAGAAAGCCTCCTCACATATCATTCAAGGCCTGAAAGCCTCCTCACATAACACTCGAGGCCTGAAAGCCTCCTTACATAACACTCGTGACCTGAAAGCCTCACTCAGTCCAGAAACATCATAAGTCCCTAGGGCATAAAATAAATAGTAGTGCTCAGCCAAAATAATAGTGAAAATATCAATTTAAGTCTCAAAATACAATTAAAGTGGATGAGTTTGTAAAACATTGTGATCAACAGGACTGAGTTCAAGTAACATATCAAATAGTGAGGAAAGAGTGATAAAAATCAACGAATGACTCAAGTAGTTGGCATGAAGCCCAAAAATGGCAAGAAGCCCAAATCATGTTGATAACAAACATATCTCAGTTAAATAAGCGGTAAAATATCAAACAGGATGGACAAAATCACTATCCCCGGTAGTAAATAACCCTGCACTCATCGTAAAGCACGTGTTTAACCTCAACATAGCACTACATCTTGAAAATACGGTGTTTCAAACCCTCAAGATATCATCTAATGTCATTACTCAGCTTAAGTCAGCCAAAATCCTAGCTCTCTATGTCCTTGCCTAGTAGATCAACCTCCTCGTGCGTGGAATCTGATCAAAACCCCAACGAATACATTACAACACGCTAAGGGAACATAGCCTAATAAAAAATACTCGAAATATATTGAAATTTTCAAAACCCAAGCCTCGGGACCACTTCTCAAAAATCAAAATATTTAACATCATCAGCTTCCTTATCATGTCACGAGTCTATACATAAAAAAAACTCCTAAATCCGAGCCCAAATGACCCATCAAATCCCACTTTGACATACGAATTTCCAAGCCCTTTTTATGAATATCTACCAATTATCTATGTTAATTCTACCATTAAATCATGTATTTAGGTCATAGAACTCACCTTCAATCAACCCGGTCGAATTCACCCTTAATTCCCTTCCAAAATCTCTTAAGTTTGCTCAAAATGGTGGAAATAAACCTTAGCTTGCGAAACAAAAGGAGCTTTTAAAACCCTTATTTGATCAGCCATTTTCGCCTCTACGATGAATAAACCGCACATGTGGTTATCGCCTTCTGGGATTTTCCCTCCTCTTCTGCGGATCATCATTATTCCAAGGATCGTTTCTGCGGTCAATAACAACACCTGCAGAGTCCGCACCTGCGAAAATCATCCGCTTCTGCAGAAGTTCTCCGAATCGCGAACACCTGCACTTGCGATCCCTTATTCGCATATGCAGAACCGCATATGCGGCCCCTTTTTCGCAGATGCAGAAATAACAGGTACCAGCAATCTTCAGAAATGCATCAAGTCTAAAATTCATCCCGTTCGTCATCCGAAATCACCTCGAGGCCCCTGAGACATCAACCAAAAGTACCAACACATCTTAAAACATTATAAAAACTTGCTCCAATCATCAAAACACCTCATCTAACACCAAAATCATCAAATTACATTGAATTCAACCCTAAGTTCTTTTAAAACTTATGAAACAAGCATTTGATCAAAAACCTGACCAAAGCACCTCCGATTGACCTGAAATTTTGCACCTATATCCCAAATCACCTAACGAAGCTGCACCAACTCTCGGAATCCCATTCCAAATCCCGGATCAAAATTTCACCTATCAGCCGGAATTTGCCAAAATACTAACTTCGCAAATTCAAGCATAATTCTATAAAAGACCTCCAAAACCACTTCCGATCACACTCCTAAGCCATAAATCATCTAACGAGCTAACCAAATCATAAAGACTACGATCCAAGCTCCCATACAAATAAGTCAACTCGTGGTCTAACCTTTCAAATTCAAAGCTTTTGACTTAATTGTTCTTTCAACTTCATTCCAATTTTTTTTTTGAAACCAAAACCAACGATCTATATTAGTCAAGACACATAACACGGGGCAAATCATTCCTCAGAACTGGCGATAAAAGTGTAAAAGCTCAGAATGACCGGTCGGGTTGTTACATCCTTCCCTACTTAAACACACGTTCGTCCTCGAACATACCCGGAGTTATTCTATAAGCCAATCGATAGCTGAATAAGCTTACCAAATGTAAACTCGGGGGTGATCCCACGTCACCCTATCTTATATAGGTCCGATACCACATTGAAACTAAATTTTCACCATTCGATCTAGCCCATAAGCCATAGAACGGCATTTCCACTGTCTGAAATCCTACACAAGATCAAAACCTCACATCTCTATAAAGAATAAGCCTTAACCAGCTGTAATCACTCATACATGCAATCTCAGATGCAATTATATGATATACCACATAACTCAACCACTCAAAATGATAACTTCTATTCATAGCAGCTACACAAAATACCTGAATACCGGTAGGAAACCTCTTATCAACTTTAGTCTTATTCCAACACTTCTATATACTGCTAATGATAAATGAAACATGCAATAAACCATAACCATCTCTCAGGTCAACCATTCATGAAGTCACTTCATTTTTTGGCTAATACCACAGTAGATTCCCGAACCGAAACTCGATATTATCCTTCCAACAAGATGAAATCAAATTCGTTTGTGTTCATTAATGATCCCAACGAAAGAGCTGTACCTCAAACTTTTTAGTACCATAACAACACAAGGCTGAGACCCCATCTCACATAATAGAAATAGAATACATGAATCTACCCTGAAAGGTCATATCTCAACGTAGCCTCGCTACAACGCGTGATCCTATCCAAACATGTCTACACATGAAACACCCCAAGTCACTATGATCAAAATTGACAGCCACACACAATTTGATGTCTGGAACCAAAGCAACTCCTTATACCCACTATGAATTCCCAATAGAACTGCACCACATGTGCCCATAACCATCAAATCATAATCTCTCACAACAATGAAAACAACTCATTGATCTCCCCATATCACTAATAAGCTTAATAAAGATTGAATCATCCTATCCCTCAACAATACTATTCGGGGCCAACCGAGCCGTCTCAAGCTAGAACACGCATCCACCTTGGCCTACCAACAAACTCCTTATCAGGGAAGCCTGAAGCAGCTTATTCCACTACTACAACTCCTACCGGAGCCATACAACACGGTGACCGACACCGAATCAATATTGAAATCCTCAACCTCACTCGGCAATATGCTCGGCCACAAGAAATGCATTCAAAAAGTCCCTAAATACCGGAACTGAAGCAATGGTAGAAACCTCTGCAATGACATCCAACATGAAGGCCCAATAAAGAAAGCAATCCTTCCCAGCTGCCCGCTGGGTCTTTGAAATGTAAGCCACTCTATTGGATTATAATCCAACGCACCTCGCCATTCAACCCGTGGATTCTCCGGCATAGCCCATAGCGCAATAGTCCAGAATAACTCAACACTAAGAAAACCAGTCTGAATTCCAACATCACATCCAAAATCTAACATACAAGCAATAAAGATTCACTTGAGACTCCGAATCCCGATAGCCGCTAAACGGTGCTGATACACATAATATATAGTCACAACATAGCCTGAATATAGAACTTACCGTCTGTAATTCCATGTGGCACTTAATTCACCATACCTGATCCCAAATTCCGCCGTCCAAATACATATCACTCCTCAAGTACTAGTCATTCCACAAAAGATATCCTAAAATTCCCATGTGCCACCAAGCAAACCCGAATACCACTAGTCCATCTAACAAGCAAGTGCCGCAATACTACCGAAGTGCCATCAACTTAATCATATTACCCTTTTCCTGAACATATACTATCGTCAAATCACTCCCAATTAGTTGTACCAGTTCCTTAATAATCTGAGGCTATCTGCTGTCTAAGAGTTTGATGAACTCCCTTTTAGAACTAAACCATAGCCCATCTAGCCAAGAACTTTCATTGATCCCATCTAGAAGAAAATCATTACACATCTTGTGCCTCTCACAATCGTAGAAAATACACATCTTCAGCCACCGTAGAAATTAATAAAAACTCTCCCAACTATATTTTCACAAACTAAACCTCCAGAACTGAATCATTTTATCCAAACCAAGCTAATCAAGCCATCAAAACCCAAGAGCATGCTACAAAAATTCCTGTAAGAACCCATTACCTCAAACACATATAAGAAATTAGTCATATCCTTTTCATATCATTTCAGCCAACCATGAAGCTACATTATCTATCTAGATTTCCTTCTGATTCATTTTCAACTTGATATCCCCTATTGTTGTAGTACCACAATCTCTCAACCCAAGCTCACTACTCGAGACCCAAGCACAAGACCACACTATCTAAAACCCATGAGCCGCTGAATACTCTCTTAATATCCCCAAAAACACAACATACCAGAATACTTTACTCCGAAGAACTTCCTGTGAATCTGAATCTGTTACCTTTAACTTCCAGATACTGACACAAAGGATCACATAATTAATCATAAAAATGCCACATGTCTCAACATTTTTCAATGAAAACATAGTCCCTACCCACATACACAACCTTAAGATACCCGATTGTTTTCTATAGAATCTTGAACACATTAGAACCATTCTTGAAAATCGTTTACTCGTATTCAAACTATAAATTACCTGACCTAACGATCAAAACCACTTGTGCGTCATTGGCACTCCGATACCAAAAAAATGAAATGCTCATCCCAATACAACCAAACAACTTTATGCTATATGCGCCGAGCATCCTTTACCCACAACACTCTAGACATTTTGTGATTCTCATACTCTATGAAGCACAATATAACTTTTGTCAAACTTTCCTTTACTCTAGCCATAGCTATTTCACTCGCATGCCCCCAAACTAGAACTAACGTAGCACCCAACAGTGCTATCAACTGCTCATAGCCGACTCTCCCACTTAGCTCGAAGCCATAGATCCAGATACGTTCAATAACTCATAACACTTTCACTCTATTGATTCCACAATACCATACTGAGATTAAACTCAAATCATTTAGAAGTTGTGAAAAATCAGATCATCTAGTTCTGTAAATCTTCTACAAATCTCGAATTCATCCCTACAACAGTTAAGCCCACCCTCTTAAGAAAATCCGACATTTCAAATTTTAACACGTAACCTTAAATTACTCATGAGATCTCCTAACACATATATACGGATCACACCACTTCGGAACACTTCTCCGGGGATAACCTGCCTGATTCGCCTCAATATAGCATTTCCGTATACTTTACCTTCCACCATCATACGCATTACACAGTTACTTAGTCTTCCTGAGTCTACACGCATACCGCAACATCAAATTTACTTCACTCCCTTCTAGGAGACACGAAAATGTTCTTCACGCATCCATAATTCGGAGCTACACATCCAATCACAATTAAATTATACACTTAATGGTTCATTTATCATCCCGTAAGCCTTCCTCGTCACTTCAAAGATACATAGATACACCCAGCAGTATTAGCATACACATAACATAACCATTCAACCTTCACTCCCTCTAATATTAACACTATCAAACATATAAGTTCAAAACACTTTCTCACACAATCACCACCTCGCTGCTCAAGCCATAGGCAAAGATCCGGCCTCAAGTCCTCCAGACTGGCCCAATACCAAACTCACAGAGATCAAATCTCGCCCCTTGATCGGGGAATCACAAGCCATCAAGGCACATTTGATAATGATCACTCATGTGCGCATACAAATGCGTACAAGGAATTTCAAGAGTTTCTTTTCAAGCTAAATCAAGGACACACGATAATAATTTAAGAAGGCGAAGTTTTCCTAAAGGTTGTGCAGCCTCTCAAGGATAAATACATACTTCTTCGTACCAATCCGCGAGACTCTAACAAACTTGCACATAACTCATGAGACCTAGTAACCTAGGCTCTGATACTAACTTATCATGACCCAAACCTCACTCCGATTTTGATGGCGCCTCTCGTGAGGACAAGGCCATCCAACCAACATAACCCATATTTTCAAAATAGTTAAACACAAATAAATAATTTAAATATGACTTAATGGTATTAATTATCGGAAAGTCAAACCAACACAGCCCCAATCAGGGTGTCACAATTCACGAGCATCTATCAGAATGTAAATCCACTATAAGGTCTAAAATATACAAAACCAGAACAATGAACAAAAGGAGAGAAACATGGTGTTGTGAACGCTGACTGTAACCTCTTTAACTCATATACCTGCATCTGCACATGAGGTGTAGAGAGTAAAGTGAGTACTCCAACTCAGTAAGTAACAAAGATAAATAATAACGGACCAGTAAGAAATCACGTAAAGCAAACCATCATGATGTATAGAAGCAAGGTACAATCCTTGAGAAAACAGTGAACCTGTGAAAGCTTTGGAAATATCTTGACTCAGTTTAAATCTCTTTTGAAAATGATCCTTTCAACAGTTACGAAATGATTTCAAAATAGTTAGTGCCAATAAGCATATAAAATTCACCCCTCGGGCAATATCTCAAAACAGTACAGCCCCTCGGGCTCAATATCAATCACTCAAAATAGTATCAGTCCCTCGGGGTCAGAATCATATCACATAGGTACCCTCACTTAGTCTAGAAACATCATAAGCCCCTCGAGCATCAATAAAATAGTAGTGCTCAGCCCAAACAACAGTGAAAATATCAATTTAAGTCTGAAAATTCAATTAAAGTGGCTAAGTTTGTAAAACAATATGATCAACATGACTGAGTTCAAGTAATTTATCAAATAGTGAGGAAATAGTGATAAAAATCAACGAAGGACTCAAGTAGTCGGCATGAAGCCCAAAATATGGCAAGATGCCCAAATCATGTTAATAACAAACATATCTCAGTTAAATATACGGTAAAATATCAAACGGGACAGACCAAGTCACAATCCCTTGTAGTAAACAACCTCGCACTCATCGTAAGGCACGTGTTTCACCTTAACATAGCAGTGCGTCTGGGGCTTCAAACCCTCAGGATATCATTTACAATCATTACTCAACTCAAGTCAGTAAAAATCCTAGCTCGCTATGCCCTTGCCTCATAAATCAACCTCTCCGCGCATCAAATCTGATCAAAACCACAACAAATACGTTACAATATGCTAAGCGAACATACCCTAATAAAAAAGACATAAAAAATATTGAAATTTGCAAAAATCGATCCCCGGGCACACTTCTCGAAAATCACAAAATTTAACATCATCAGATTCCTTATCTCGTCACGAGTCTATACATACCAAAAACTCCAAAATCCGAGTCCAAATTACCCATCAAATTCCACTTTGAAATACCAAATTCAAAGCCCTATCTTTTCTCCCTTTTTATGGATATCCACAAATTTTCTATGTTAATTCTACCATTAAACAATGTATTTAGGTCATAGAACTCACCTCCAATCACATCCAGTTGAATTTACCTTTAATTCCCGTCCAAAAGCTCTTAAGTTTGCTAAAAAATGGTTGAAATAAATCTTAGCTCGCGGAATAAAATGAGCTTTTAAAACCCTTCTCTAATCAGCCATTTTCTCCTTTGCGATAAATAAACTGCACCTGCGGTTACCGCTACTGCGATTTTCCCTGTGCTTCTGCGGATCTTCACTATGCCCAGGATTGCTTCTGCGGTCAATAACCGCATCTGCGGAGTACACACCTGCAAAAATCATCTGCTTCTGCGGAATTTCTCCAAATGGCCAACACCCGCACTTGCGATCGCTTATTCGCATCAGCGGAATCGTATCTACGGACCGTTTTTTGCAGATGCGGAAATACGAGATGCTAGTAATCTTCAAAAATTCATCAAGTCCAAAATTCATCCCGATAGTCATCCGAAATCACCCCGAGGCCTTCGGGACCTCAACCAAAAGTACCAATACATCAAAAAATATTATTAAAACTTTCTCCAATCATCAAAATACCTCAACTAACACCACAATAATCAAATTACATCGAATTCAAGCCTAAGTTCTTTTAAAACTTTCGAAACACACATTTAATAAAAAATCCAACCAAAATACCTCCGAATGACCTAAAGTTTTCCACACACATCCCAAATTACCTAACGAATTTCTACCAACTCTTGCAATCCCATTCTGACTCCCGGATCAAAATTTCACCTATCAACTGGAATTCGTCAAAATACTAACTTTGCCAATTCAAGCCTAATTCTACAAATGACCTCCGAAACCACATCTGATCATACTCATAAGCCATAAATCATCTAACAAAGCTAACCAAATCATAAAAACTTCGATATGAGCTCATATATGGTGCTCAAATAAGTTAACTCTTGGTCAAACCTTTCAAATTCAAAGCTTTCAACTGAACTATTCTTTCAAATTCATTCCAAATTTTCCTTAAACAAAAAACAACAATCTACATTTGTCATAACACATAACACGGTGCAAGTCATGCCCGAGAATTGACGATCAAAGTGAAAAAGTTCAGAACGACGGGTCGGGTCGTTACACACATATATTTTGATCGAACCAAATACACTCTCTTTGTTCTACGATAAACAATGATTGTAGTTCTACTAGACTTGCTGTGTAACAAGTTATAGAAGAAAGAGAGAACAACACTGGTGAAACATTGTATCAAAGTTAAACGAGTGATATAGGAACTGAGCTATTGGTGTAGATTTCACCATTCACTGTGTACTAAAAAACTTATTCACTGAAAGAGAACTCCCGTGCAATCCAAAAGGACTATACTAGGATTCACATTGAATCCGAACCAGTATAATAATTTCGATGTTTTTAATTCATGCACTTAATTTCTGCATCTTAAATTCTGTCCTTACTGTTATTAATTTGTTATATCTACTCGACTCTTTAGAAAACTAATCAACTGGTAGCAATTAATTTTAAAAATAAACAATTCACCCCTCTTGTACTTTGAGTATATAAACTGAACAGCAAGCATAGAAATATAAATTAAATAGGTGGAAGTCAAAGACTACCTTTATTGGAGCAGTGGAAAATGGAAGCTTGACTAAGAGGAATTTAATGTTTTTAGACATTTTAAGACCAAAATGGTATCTTAATGAATCGGATGATGGAAGATAGCCATCTTTCATTTAAGTTTTATTTTCCATTCAAAGTTTGGCAAAGAAAGAATGTGACAGGTTTGATGCCTCTTTCTCTAATTTCATTTTCTACCTATATATTTGGTCGGTGACATATTGGTCCACTTTTACGAAGTTGTTTGACCAAGATGAGAAGAAAGTCCAAAACTAGAGACGTGTTAATTTGACATCTTGAAGACCATTCCAATTAGAACTGATTGATATATATGCTATCCTAATAGCTACTTTAATGATATATGTTTTGGTTTTTTCTGAACTAAGATTCCGTTATTAAGTAGGAATGAGAAGTAACATGAATTTAACTATTTCCACATGAATCATGCCATTAATATTTTGCTTCTAGTTCTCGGTTGTAAGTAGTTAGAATTGGACATGACACCTGCGGACCTATGCGCTGGTAGTAGTGATAAACACGAGACTTTGAAATAACAACCTATTAGTGATAAACACGAGACTTTGAAATAACAAAAGGTTGGTGCAACTAGAAATTATTTCATACTACCTTTTTCTTTGTAAAACTTTCTGGTAGCGGCAAACGGGCGGGTCGGTCGGATTGGATATGAAACGAATAAAAATGGGTAATGAAAAATATATAACTTATTCAACCGGGGCATATTTAATACAGATACAAAAATGATTAACCAGCAAATAATATGTGTATAATATTATCCATGCAATACTTCTTGAATATGATTACTTTTGAGAGAACTTTTAGTCTCCCAAATTGGAGGAACCCCCATTGTGAGATTTACGCAAAGTTAAACCCATTATTTATCCATTTTCTATGGTAATATGTGTCGTATTCATATCTTATATATTTTCTAAAAAACTTATTATCTAATTTATTTTTTTGCGGGTAATACATATGGTTAACTATTTTGCCCGGATAGTAAGTAAGAATTGAAACTAAAACTGTGAACCCATTTACTCTCTAGCTCCTCTCGTTAGCAACTTCATTTCAGTATACAAAACAATTTTGTATTTGAAGGTTCTCAAATCGATTATTTAGGCTTTAAGGTTATTCTACGTCTACGATACATCCATTTTATTACATGCGATCACTTGATTTTAAAAAATTGTTGCCAATTTTCACTTCGTTTGTAACTTTGTGAGCGGAACGGAGAGAGACAATCCGATCACTACGTATACAAATTCTTGGAACGGAGAGAGACAATCCGACAAGTATTAACTCATATTAAACAAAATATGACTTCCTCTTGTTCAAAATAAGAAATTTTTTTGCCTTTTATTTTGTGGTCCAAAATAAGTGATTCTTTTGTTTAGATTTTCAGAACGAATTAATTATTTTCTTCCTACATTGCCGTTAGAGTAAATAGTGTTCGGGTATTTATTTGAAGAGATAGTAAGGTTAATATGGTCAATTCAATTGCTAATAAATGTTACATGTAAATTTCTTAATTTGTGTGAAAATAGCTAAACAATTATTTATTTTGGACCGGCGGGGGCAATAATTTCATTAGTCTCATTTCATATGACATATACTATAGACACATAATTTTGACTTAATACAACAACAAAAAATCTAGTATCATTCCATAAGTGAGGTTTGGAGAGGATAGAGTGTACACATATCTTACCCCTGCCTTTAAAGAAGACCGAGATATTATTTCTGATAGTCCACCGACTCAAGGAGGAAAAAGGGAAGGGGCAATATGAGTTATCTTAATATGGGTTGTATACTATATTTGTGATAGTACATGTTTAAAAAGCTTGAGCGCAAACACAAAATCAAAGTTCAAAATCTGAACAATTTTAGAGAGTTACACAAAAATGAACTGTATCAAGAATACTGGAATGTTTTGAAATAGAAAATAATCGTATAAATTGAAACCGAGAGACAATTAGAGCGATAGTGTATACGAATTAGACACATGTTTGTAGTGGTAGAAATTCGACCATATGATGATTAGGGGTTCAATTCCATCGCGACCAATTTATAGTAAATGGTCAATGCTATTGACTTTTGACTTATGACATTTGTCCTTAAGATGAACAATGGGGTCATGGCCCTTCCGGAACAAGGGTCTCCGCGACCAAAAACGACGTCAACTCGTGATCAGCTCACAAAATTTAAAGTTATCAATACCAAGAGAGAGAACCTTTCCGGGGGGGAGGGGGGGCTTCTTCTTCTACACACTCAGAATACACAAGAAATAAAAAAGATGCTCCATAAATGGGGCGATCAACAAGATCAATGTAAGATCTTAAACATCTTCAAGGAGAGGCATGACCAGCTATTTTGATACATAAAACCCCGTTTATATTTCCTCAACTGATTACTTATATATCTCAAATTCGCATTTTAATTTAGTGATTAATTATGATTGGTTATGATTTACCCCTTGAATTATTTCGATTGATTTTCTCGGAAAATATTCGATAATTTTCAATCAAATAATTTGGTACAGTCTGTGGAGAATTCCTAGAGAAATAACATAGTTTCTCCATGGAATCGAAGTCAAAGGAACGTCAAAAAAAAAAAAATAATCCAACTCAAACAGACCAAAGGAAGCACATCGAACACATAATACTCGAATGCATCAAAGGAAACTAGGATCCCAAAACAACCTGACAAGAAGAAGAACTCCCCCCCCCCTCCCTTAGAACAAAAGTATGAGGCATTTCTTTCAGCCCTAACATGGTATCAGGCCAGATACCGGCACACGCTTGTCTCAATCCAGGACCGAAAGGCTAAGTGCCTTCGCCATCGAATGCATCGGGTTCGATCTTAGTCAAACTGAGACCACGGCTAAGTGCATTCGCCATCAAATTTATTAGGTTCGATGTCGCTCGAACTGGGACTCAGGCGAACTTCCTTGGCCATCAAATTTATTGGGTTTGATCTCGCTCGAACTAGGACTCAAGCTAAGTGCCTTCGCCATCAAATATATCGGGTTCGATCGTACTCGAATTAGGACTCTGGCTAAGTAGGCTAAGTGTCTTTGCCATCAAATTTATTAGGTTCTATCTCACTCGAACTGGGATTTAGGCTAAGTACCTTCGCCATCAAATTTATAAGGTTCGATGTCGCTCGAACTGGGACTCAGGATAAGTGCCTTCGCCTTCAAACTTTTTAGGTTCGACCTTAGTCGAATTAGGACTCAGGCTAAGTGCCTTCGCCATCGAATGCATCAGGTTCAACCTCAGTCGAACCAGGACTCAGGCTACGTGCCTTCGCTATCAAATTTATTAAGTTCGATCTCGCTCGAACTGGAACTCAAGCTAAGTGCCTTCACCTTCAAATTTCTTAGGTTCGGCGTCAATCGAACTAGGACTCAGGCTAAGGTCCTTTGCCATAAAATGCATCATGTTCGACCTCAGTCGATTCGGGACTCAGGCTAAGTGACTTCGCCATCAAATTTATTCGGTTCAATCTCACTCGAACTATAACTCAGGCTAAGTGCCTTCTCTATTAAATTTATTGGGTTTGATCTCGCTCGAACTGGGACTCATGCTAAGTGCCTTCAACTTCAAATTTATTAGGTTCGGCGTCAATCCAACTTGGACTCAGGCTAAATACCTTCGCCGTCGAATGCATCAGGTTCGACCTCAGTCGAACCAGGACTCTGGCTAAGTGTTTTTGCCATCAAATATATTAGGTTTGATCTCGCACGAACTGGGACTCAGGTTAAGTGCCTTTTCCATCAAATTTATTAGGTTCGATCTCGCTCGAACTGGGCCTCAGTATAAGTGCCTTCGCCTTCAAACTTATTAGGTTCAACCTCGGTCGAATTAGGACTCAGGCTAAGTGCCTTCGCTGTCGAATGCATCGGTTCGACTTCAGTCGAACCAGGACTCAAGCTAAGTTCTTTCTCCATAAAATTTATTAGGTTCGATATCGCTCGAACTGGGACTCAAGCTAAGTACATTCGCCATCAAATTTATTACATTCGATCTCACTCGAACTGGGACTCATGCTAAGTACCTTCGCCATCAAATTTATTGGGTTCGATCTCGCTCGAACTGGGACTCAGGCTATATGCCTTCGCCTTCAAATTTATTAGGTTTGACCTCAGTCGAACTAGGACTCATGCTAAGTGCCTTCACTATCGAATGTATCAGGTTTTACCTTAATCGAACCGGGACTCAGGCTAAATGCCTTTGCCATCAAATTTATTCGATTCGATCTTGCTCGAACTAAGACTCAGGCTAAGTGCCTTCGCCGTCAAATTTATTAGGTTTGACCTTAGTCAAACTAGGACTCAGGCTAAGTGCCTTTTCCCTAAAATTTATTAGGTTCGATCTCGCTCGAATTGGGACTCAGGCTAAGTATCTTTGCCTTCAAATTCATTAGGTTCGACCTCAATCAAGCTAGGACTCAGGCTAAATGCCTTTACCACCAAACGCATCAGGTTCGACCTCAGTCAAACTAGGATTCAGGCTAAGTTCCTTCGCTATAAAATGCATCAGGTTCGACTTCAGTCGAATCGGGACTCAAGCTAAGTACCTTCATCATCAAATGCATTAGGTTCGACTTTAGTCAAACCGCGACTCGGGCTAAGTGCCTTCGCCAGCAAAATCTATTAGATTCGAGCTCAGTCAAACTAGGATCAGGCTATGTGCCTTCGCATCAAATTTGTTAGGTTCGATCTCGCTCGAACTAGGACTTAGGCTAAGTGCCTTCGCCATCAAAATTGATCGGATGCGACCTTATCCGAACTGGGGCTAGGGCAAAGAGAAGATAAGCGCCGTCACTACAATACGACTTCCCCTCCCCGTTCGTATCAAGTCAAAGAGCCATAATCAGTCCAAAATTGACACGACGACCTCGGTCGAATTCAAGGGCTAGTCATCCCTCCAAACATATTCGAAAAAGAAAAGGAGAGTAATGGAAGACACAAAGTAAAGCATGAGAAAAATGATGGAAAAAATAGTATAATTGTCTACAGAGTTAAGAGCGCGGGTCCTCCCCTCTTACGCCCATCCTCGGCCGGTCAACACAAGAAAGAATAAGACAAAAAATTAATAAGAAACAACCGAGAGCCAACCGACAAACGGAATATAAAAAACACGACATCAACGATAACAAATCTTTTCTTTACTCGGCGCCACTATTACCACCACCATCGTTGCCACTCGAGCCATCACCAGCCTTGGGTGATACCACATCATAACCATAGTCGACACGAACTTCACGAGCCTTCTAGTGTGCCACTTCAAAGATGGCCTCGATCATAATGCTTGCCTCCAGCAAGTTATTGTAAATATCGTGTTGAGCTTTGGCGTAGACCCAAAGTTCATGAGCCTGGTGGGAAATGACAGTATGCGACAAACCAGCCTGGCTCTGCAGTCGTCGGTTATCCTCCTCCAAGGCCGCAATCGGGTCCAATATCACTTGGGCCTCCTGCTCAAGAACACCAATTTGTTCCTCGAGCACGGCCTCTCTAAAAGCTGATGTCTCCCTCCCCAACTCAGAGTGGGACTCATGCATGTGGATCGATGCCTCCTGTGAGCACGTGATTTTTGCCTTACATGAATTACTCCTAAAAAATTCAAAATAAAAAATAATTTTTCTTTGTGCGCAGTTTTGAGACTTTTTGCGTGAACATTTTGGATAACAATTTTTGTCTATGAATGTTTATCTTGTTTGATCAATAAAATAAAATATAAAAATACACGTTGCATGTATATTAAGGATTTAATTGTGCATTTAGGAATTAATTAAACCATAATTTGATTTTAAAAATGGAAAATCACAAAAATATACATTTATTCTATTTTTTTCATTTAAATGTACCATTGTGTGATTTTATTTGTAGTTAAATGTTTTAATTTGTGTGTTAATTATTGTTAAGGGTTAATTAATATTTTGTAGTTTAATTTTTGTCTTACAATTAATTTTAGAATTTTGTTAAATTTTTTAATTAAAAGAAGAAAAGAAAAGAGTTGAAAAATAAACAAAACTTGGATTGGGCCCAAAAATTATAAATGAAATCTGGCCCAATGCTTAAATAACCCAGTCCAATGCATGATCTCTCAAACGTCTCAAAATGACGTCGTTTGGGCATTTCGTTTCTGGGCCGTTGACTTGTTTCAATCAAACGGTCCAGTTCAACCCATGTTAAGTTGAAACAACGTCCTTTCATATATGTTTGATCGGAGTTGTTCTTCTTCATTGATCCAATGGTCCCAAGCTCCCCTCCAACCCGGTCCATTTCGACGGCTCTACCCATTCTCGCGACTTACCCAAATGATGCAGTCTCTCTTAAGTGAGAGATCCAGGCCGTCGATCTCGCTTGATCGAACGGCCATGATCAATTCCCATGTCCACTATATAAGCCTAATACCTACCCACCCCCCACTAAACCAATCCCCTTTTTCATCATATCTAACTCAGAGACGGAACCAAAAACCCCTAACCGAAACCCTAGCTGCTACTAGGTCCCCTCGTTTGAAACCCAACGGTAACAATGCCGCCAGCCACCATCTTAACAACCCTAAGCTACTCAACTACCCTGAACATGATTCCACCACTGGTTTTGACTTAAATATTCCCCCATCTTCTCGAATCTTCATTCAATGATTTAAGCCAAACAGAAACCTATCCCAATCCACTTAAAGCTCACACAAGACACTCCCCTGACCTCCCTCATTTCTAAAACACTCTTGGTTTGGTTCAAATCGACTAGGACTGTTCGAAACCCAAATCGAACCATCAAGTACCTTAGAAAACCAAATATTGAAGTCTATCCAATTAAATAGAGATATGGGATCTATTCGACGTTAATCGGAGTGTTCTCGATTGAGAACACTTCGACTAAGGTTCGTTCGACCTCAAAGTGATCTAAGTCTGAGCTTGAGCCTGGGTCCATCTAATTTTAAGTTTCTAAGGTAACTTTTCCTTTCCTTTTGTTCTGTTTGTGTTCTATTAATGTCTGGCTACGTGTTTAGTTTAGCTTATTTGATTTTTTGATATGTCTTTCAATTTATTCTGTCCATCTTCAAATGAACTTTTTATTTAGTCGATTTTCTATGTTTGTTGTTAATTGTATATGTTCATAAACTATATAGTCGATTCGAATAATGTCGTCGAATAGGTAGTTTCATAAGTCCCATGTTTTGTCCCAAAGCCATGAATCAAACTGTTAGCTTGTGTGTTCATTGTATGTTTGTTATCTGTTATAGCTTGTATAGTCGATTAAATAAGTGTCGTCAATTAATTTTTATAAAAAAACTAGAGAAGCATGATTTTGTTCGTTCCAGTATGATTACTAGCATGTTTCTCTTATTTGTGTTAAAACTTGTATTGATATGCCTTGATCAGTATTGCTTCAATCTTAGCTAGTATTAGCAAATACCTAATTGATCGGTTGGTTTTGAATTGGTCAGGATTGGTTCCCAATATGACCAATTCATGCCATTTGATTAACACCCATGTTATGATCTGATTTTTTAGTGTGAACTTAGGTTGTAAATTTGCTATAACTGTAGTAACTTAGGTTTTTAACTAGAAACCAGCTTGATAGGTTTAAGCATATGTAGGTTCTATCATCAGACTTGTAAATCTTAGGGTAAAATAAATCAGGGATAGTTAAGGGGTAGTTTGGGGAACTAAAATTACATAATAACTAAACTAGGGCTGCTATTAGACTAAGTGGAAATATTTATTAGTGGGAATGACACTCCTTACTGATTTTAGGGGACTAAGATGGGACTAACTGGAATTTAATAATCATACTAGGATTATAGTTAATTAACAAATGAAAAGGATAATTTATTAGTGGACATAACACTAATTGAATGCCTATTAAAAGGCCGGAAGAGAGAGAGAAATGGAGAAAAAAAAGATTCTGAAGTTGGAGCATCCAAAATTCCCCCAAAACTCCTTTTTCAATTTCAGATCATGATTTCAAATTTAAATCTTTTAAAAATCCAAAACAATAAAAAAATCAGTAGAAAAACAAAAAAAAATGTTCCATTGAATTTTCAGCTTAATTTCAATTTTTGTAGTTCAAATTTGGTATTTGTGGATCGGAGGTTATTTGAAACAAATTTGAGTAGTTTCAGGGGTTCAATTACCCTGTTTTAAGTAGTTTTATTTTTCTTTGGATTGCTAAAGTATCCAAGATCGTTTTGAGGTCATCTCTCATAGTTTTGGGTTTAATTAAGTTGGCGTTTGGTTGAGATTTGCTCTTTTGGAGTTTCAGAAGTTTTAAAGTTCAATTTCAGATCAATTTGGGTACTTTCAAGTAGTTTATGGTTGACTCTTAGTTTTGACTTTTTTTATCAAATCCTCCTGGATTGTTGAATTGGTTTTGGGCTGTATTGATCTTTGTTGCTCGTTGTTGCTGACATATCCTCGTTCTGTTGTGATTCAGGTACATACTCAATGTCTTTCAAGTCTATAGAAACGAAGTAAATGATTGTGTGAAGTTGATCTCTGAATTTCTTTGTTTTACATTGAATTTCATATACAAATAATTCGTTTACTAGATATTTTATGACTTTTGTATATTGAATTGATTTTGTATATATAACTGAACTGGTTGAATTGGATTGTGTAAGCTGATAGCCTATTAGTCTCTAGCTTAGATTTGGCATAGTAGTGCTCATGTATTTTAGTATTGTGATGTCTTAAACTTTAGGAACCAGAAAGAGTTCATATACTGTCATGTTGAATTCAATTTGCGACAATTCCAGGTCTGTAGTTAATACTAATAAATCACTAGAATCAAACACTAAATATTAGTTCTGGACTAAGTTGAATTGATTAATGATTTGATAGTTAAACGGATAAGTTTGGACATAAAATTTGCTCACGATAGCATTTGCAGAATCACGTGTTTCGTTTATTACGAGAATGCATAGTTGCACCCTTCCTTTTTTATTCTTAATTGAAACAAAATTAGATTTAAGGCTGTGAACACCATTAATTACTACTATTATGCACAACAAGACAGTTATGGTGATTTGTTTTTTTAAGCCTTATTTTGTTAATAATAGAAAAGGATTTGCAACAAAGAAGGAAAGATCTGATATCTGTTTGAATATGATAACAAACAGAAATGTGATAATTTGGTATTGGGCTCAAACAAGTTTAATTGCAAAATTATATTGTTCACTAATTGATTTGTTACTCCTGTCAAGTTCTGGGTTAAGGTTCAGGCCCAAAAGCATTGCTGAAGCTTGAAGGAAAATCAAGGGTCCAAGTATAGTGAATTTTTGAAATAAATAATTAGGAATATGAGAAATTAATTCATAAATAAGAAATCAAATTTTAAATTAGGTAGAGGGTTCAAACTAAAAGGGTCTTCCCTTTATGTTTGAATTCGAACTTGAATTTGAGGCCCAAATTTATATTCGTGAGTTAAGTGACCTTTAGAGACAAATCACACAAAATAGAAAATTGTAGTGTACTTTGGGATATCCCTTTAATAATAAAATGAGATGAGCCTCGCCAAATCAAATACGCAATTGCAGGGCCCATATTAATTACTTAATTAAAAATACTTAGTATTCGAGACATGCCGTTTAGCGAATTTTACGGCCTTCCTAAAAGAAAACAACATGTTAGTCACTTTAGGCGTGGTTTTTAATAAACTTACCTTCTTAATACGGGTGTGCATTTCATGTGACCCAAATCCAAATCCGAAAACGTTGAATAAGAATGTGTCGAGGATCTGGGTGCATTTCATGTGACCTGATCCGAAAATACAATCTTAGTCGAAGTTTATTTTCTTAAATAAAATTTCTAAAGCGGTAATCAATTCTCAAATTGGACAAATAGGATAACATATAAAAAAATTAAAATTTAGCCAAATATAGCAGTTGAGCGATCGTGCTAGAACCACGGTACTCGGGAATGCCTAACACCTTCTCTTGGGTAAACAGAATTTCTTACCCGAATTTTTGGTTCGCGGTTGTTAACAGAGTCAAACTGTTTCCTTGATTCGGGATTCAAACCGGTGACTTTGGACACCATAAATATCCCAAGTGGCTATTCTGAATCTTTTATAAACAAATCTCATTTCGATTATCCTTTAAATGAAAAAACTCCTACTTTATTATATCCTTCCCCGGGTGCAGTAAAGCTTCAGAAAATGGAGGTGTGACAGCTCTAGCGACTCTGCTGGGGATCATTAAACACAGAATCTCTGTTCAGGGTTCATGAATTCTAGCTTAATTAAATTGTTATATTTGTTTTTATTTTATTTTGTTACATATTCCATGCTATATGTGCTAAATGTTTACCGCTTTGATATTTTGTGAACTATATATAAATTGTGCCGAAACTCATCTCCTCTCTAAGTCTTCAAAATATCGAAAAATGGTGCACTTCGTTTGGCTTCTTTTCTGTATAGAGTCTATTCCAATTTTAGAACAAGGTTCGAATAAGTTTCAAAGCCGGTGAAGCTCTGTATTCCCGGTACGTTGCCTCCCACTCGGCTGGAGTTGTCCACTCGGGTAAGCCATATCTAGAACAATAAACCCAGGTTTTAAACCTAGAATAACAAAGCCTCATGCTGGATCCCTAGTAGGAACGTTCGTTTGCATCATGTGTATTTGACTTAGGGGACTCAATACAGGGGTTGGGTCCATGTAGGACAGGAGTACCTGAAATGAAAATACCATCCTTATGAATCTTACTTGCTACCTGTCACGACCCCAAACCCGGTCGTGATGGCGCCCAGCACACTGCTAGGCCAGCCCGACCAATTCACAGAACTCACGAAGCTATTAGCTGACTTTTAACCATTTTAGGCGTAAACAAAGATAGAATAACAGTAATGGAATAGCCAAGTACGGGGATCACGTCCCAAAACAATAAAAACTCCCTAAAGGCCAGGGGTCACGAGTCATGAGCCTCTACAGAGCATACTAAGTGTAATAGTTTCTACAATAGTGCTCAAGTGCGGAAAATAGATAACAACATGAATAAAAGTAGGCTGGAAAGAGAGTCAGGTCCTGAGGACGCGGCAACTACCTTGACTATCCAAAAAAGTAACTCCGAGTAGCTAGTGGGTAAGGCCTGCTGTGACGAACCTGGATCTGCACACAAGATGCAGGGAGTAAAGTGAGTACTTCCAGACTCAGTGGTAATAAGCAGTGGTAAGACAGCGAAGGTAAGAAATCACAATATATCACTAAGTAAAGCTATAATCAAATACCCTGCAACAGTATCAACATAAATAGTATCTGTACCAACAATACCAGCAAAAAAATATAACAGCTAACAAATGTAGCTAAATGCAATGCAATGCATGAATATGACCTCTACGGCGGGTAGCCCGAACCATTTAGGTACCCGTGCTCACTGTGGGGGTTCACACTCCGGAGGGGCTCCTACAGCCCAAGCACAATATCATGATACGCTGCGCCGCGCAACCCGATCCACTACCAGTCAACTAATATGCAATGTAGCCTCACAGACTCAAAATTAGTATTTGAAAACCCTTTTTATCATTTTTCAATATAAAACAGTATATCAGAAATTCCAAAGTTTGGAAAACCATTATGACCGTAATAGCTCAGGACTGTAGTAAAATAGCATGTCAATATCACAGAAACAAAAATAACGATCCTCGCAGGATCCCAATAACTGGCTCACGGCCCATAAATGTACACAACCATCTAAGAAGGAGGTTCACCGGCTCAAGAATAGCCAATAACACAGTATAATATCAACAGGTCGGACTAAGCCATAGTCCCAAATCACATTCGAACCCGCACTCACAGGAGAGTACGTGTCTCGCCTCAATACAGCATCACAAAATGGTATATCGAGGTTTCGAACCCGCTAGTCATCACCCACACCCATTACTCACCTCGACTCGGGTCGACAACTAATCCGCGATGCCCTTGCCACGAGAATCGGCCTCCACAGGTGTAGAATCTAATCAAATGTAATAGAAATACATCAAAATAGGCCAATGGGACGTTACCCAGTCAAAGAAATTCAATTTACACCAAAAACTACAAAGTTGCCAAAACCCGACTTTCCGTACGCTTCTCGAAAAATTACAAAAGTCACATATTCGGAATCCTTATCTTAACACCAGTCCATGCATATAAAATTTACCAAAATCGGACTCCATTTGCCCATTCAAATCATTAATTTTCCATAACCTAGGCCTAGGGTGAAAACCTCCGTTAGTACACCCCTAATTCCTCCAATTTCAGGTTTAATTACCATAATTTATCAAGGAAATGACATACTTTAGGTCCTTGAATGATTACCTGAAGAATCCCTTTAATTTCTCTAAAAATCGCCCCTTAATCGCCTCTTAGAAGATACCTTAGCGTGTTAAAACCTTTCTGAAATTTTTAACCTTCTGACTCTAACAACTGATACGATTTCCGCTTCTGCGGACAGAGACTCGCACATGTGAGTCCGCACCTGCGACAAAATGGTCGCTTCTGCGGTCCAGCACTAAAGCGCCCAACTTCGCACCCGCGGTCCAGGTCTCGCACCTGTGAGACCGCCTATGCAGAATCATCTCCGCACCTGCGATTGTTCACCCAGCTGCATGCCTCCGCTTTTGCGACCTCTGGTTCGCAGAAGCGAGCCTGCTCCTGCGCTAGTAAATCCGCTTCTGCGGAGCTACCTGGCAAAGCCCAATTTTGCATTTGCAATAAAAATCCCGCTCCTACGATTCCGCTTCTGCGGTTCCCCATCCGCAGAAGCAAGAACACTGCTGCAGTTTATGACAGCAACTTCAATAACTCAAAATCCTTCCGTTAAACCTCCCGAACTCATCCCGAGGCCCTTGGGACCTCAACCACAAATTACAATTCTACTCTAAATCTTCATACGAACTTGTTCAAATCATAAAAATATGCCCTTAAACACAGAAAAAATCGAATTATAGCGGATTCAAGCCTAGAATTTAACTCAAACTTCCGAAACTAACATTCAATCAAAAACCCGACCAAACGATGTCCGAGAGACCTGAAAATTTGCAGCCATATCCAAAATCACCTAGCGACGCAACTGCAATTGTTGGAATTCCATTCTGACTCTCGGATCAAAATATCACCTACCGTTCGGATATCGCCAAAATTCAACCTTAGCCAATTCAAGCCTATTTCTACACCGGACCTCCAAATTCAATTCTGATCGCTCCCCTAAGTCACAAATCATCTCCCGGAGCTAAAAAATCATCAAAATCCGATTTTGAGCCCTCTAACTAGATATTCAACTCTAGGTTGATTTTCCATATTCAAGCTTCCTTTTAAAAGGCTATTTGCCTCATTTTCAACCAGAATCACTCCTAACTCACCCGATAGACTCTAACACTGATATAAAAGCATGAAACATATACATGAAAGGTAATAGGGTGGTAATTCCCGTGACGACGGGCCGGGTCGTCACATTCTCCCCCACTTAAGCAAACACTCGTCCTCGAGCGGGTCAAGAAACATACCTGAAGACTCAAATAAGTTAGGATATTTGCTCCGCATCTCACGCTCGATCTCCCAAGTGGCCTCCTCCACAGGTCGACCTCTCCATTGAACCTTAACGGATGCAATGTCCTTGAATCTCAACCTCCTCACCTCACAACCCAATATAGCTATAGGCTCCACATTATAGGTCAAGTCATCATCAAGCTGAATAGTGCTAAAGTGAAACACATGCGATGGATCGCCAACATATTTCCGGATCATAGATACGTGGAACACTAGATGAACTCCTGATAGACTGGGTGGCAAAGCAAGCATGTACGCCACCGCTCCAATCCTCCTGAGGATCTCAAAAGGGCCAATAAATCTCGGACTGAGCTTTCCTTTCTTCCCAAATCTCATGACATCTTTCATCGGCGAAACCTTCAGTAAGACTTTCTCCCCCACAGAATAAGACACATCCCGAACCTTCCTGATCCGCATAACTCTTCTGGCGCGACTGAGCTGTGCGAAGTCTCTCCTGAATAACCTTCACCCTATCCGAAGCATCCTGGACTAACTCTGTCCCCAATAACCTTGCCTCACCGGGCTCAAACCAACCAACTGGAGATCTACACCGTCTCCCATATAAAGCCTCATACGATGCCATCTGGATACTGGATTGGTAGCTGTTGTTATAGGCAAACTCTGCGAGAGGCAAGTAATCGGCCCATGAACCACCAAAGTCAATAACACAAGCTCTCAACATATCCTCTAAGATCTGAATAGTACGCTCGGACTATCCGCCCGTCTGAGGATGGAATGCAGTACTCAACTCAACCTGGGAGCCCAACTCACGCTGAAATATCCTCCAGAACTGCGAAGTAAACTGTGTACCTCTGTCTGATATGATAGAAACTAGGCCTCCATGCAATCTAATGATCTCCCGAATATCTCAGCTAACCGCTCCGTGGAGTACGTAGTACACACAGGAACCTATCTACAATCACCCAAACAGAATCAAACTTCCTCGTTATCCGAGGGAGTCTAGTAATAAAGACCATAGTGATCCTTTCCCACTTCCACTCGGGAATATCAATACGCTGAAACACGCCACCGGGCCTCTGATGCTCATACTTTACCTGCTGACAGTTGAGGCACCGTGCTACATGTTTAACACTGTCCATCTTCATATTTCTCCACCAATAATGTTGTTTCAAGTCTTGATACATCTTCGCGGCTCCTAGATGAATAGAATACCGCGAGCTATGGGCCTCTTCCAATATCAACTCACGAAGGCCATCAACATTGGGCACTCATATCCGGCCCTGCATCCTCAATACACCATCACTATCAATAGTGACATCTCTAGCATCATCATGCTAAACTCTATCCTTAAGGACAACCGAGTGTGGATCATCATACTCGCGCTCACAAATACGATCATATAAAGAAGACCGAGATACAACACAAGCCAACATCCTGCTAGGCTCTGAAATGTCTAACCTCACTAGCTGATTGGCTAGCGCCTGAACATCATAAGCAAATGATCTCTCCTCAGCTGGAATATATGCCAAGATGCCCATACTAACCGCCTTCCGGCTCAAAGCATCGGCCACCACATTGGCCTTCCCCGGAAGATATAGAATAGTAAGGTCATAATCCTTGAGCAACTCAAGCCATCTCCGCTGCCTCAAATTAAGATCCCTCTGTTTGAAAAAATGTTGGAGACTATGATGATCGGTATACACCTCACAGGACACGCCCTACAAATAGTGCCTCCAAATCTTCAAGGCAAGAACTATGGCAGCTAGCTCTAAATCATGAACAGGGTAGTTCTTCTCGTGAGGCTTCAACTACCAAGAAGCATAAGCAATCACTCTACCCTCCTGCATCAATACACAACCTATCCCCACTTTTGAAGCATCACAATATACAGTATATGAACCTGAAGCTAATGGCAACACTAATACTGGAGCTGTAGTCAAAGTTGTCTTGAGCTTCTGAAAGCTCTCGTCGCACTCATCCGACCAAACAAATGGTGCACCCTTCTAAGTCAACTTAGTCAAAGAAGAAGCAATGGATGAAAATCCCTGAACAAACCGGCGATAATATCCCGCCAAGCCAAGAAAACTCTTGATATCTATAGCTGAGGACGGTCTAGGCCAACTCTGCACCTCCTCTATCTTCTTTGGGTCAACCTGAATACTATCACGAGACACCACATGACCTAGAAATGCTACTGACTCAAGCCAAAACTCGCACTTGGAGAATTTAGCATACAGTTTCTCCTTCCTCAATCTCTACAACACAATACTCAAATGCTGAGCATGCTCCTCCTGACTACGGGAGTAGACTAGAATGTCATCAGTGAACACGATCACGAATAAGTCCAAATACGACCTGAACACCCTGTTCATCAGGTCTGTAAACGCCGTTGGAGCATTAGTCAAGCCAAATGACATCACCAGGAACTCATAATGGCCATATCTAGTCTGAATGCGGTCTTCGGAACATCAGAATCCCGAATCTTCAACTGATGATACCCCAACCTCAGGTCAATCTTAGAGAACACCCTAGCTCCCTACAGCTGGTCAAACAAATCATCGATACGGGGCAACAAATACTTGTTCTTGATGGTGAATTTATTCAATTGTCTATAATCAATACACATCCGCATGGAACCATCTTTCTTCTTAACAAATAACACTGGTGCACCCCACGGGGACACACTAGGGCGAATGAATCCCTTATCCAAAAGCTCCTGAAGCTGCTCTTTCAATTCCTTCAGCTCAGCTGGTGCCATCTGATAAGGAGGAATAGAAATGGGCTGAGTGCGCGGCACCAAGTCAATGCCAAAATCAATATCCCTGTCTGGTGGCATACTCGGCAGGTTTGAGGGGAATATATCTGGAAAGCCATTCACAACATGTACAGAATCAATGCTAGGAGACTCAACTCCCACATCCCTCACAAATTCTAAATACGACAAACACCCCTTTTCAACCATTCTCTGAGCCTTTAAGAGCAAAATGACACGGCTAGGGACGAAATCAGTCGAACCCTGCCACTTAATCCGGGGAATACCAGGAATAACCAACGTAACTGTATTAGCATGACAGTCCAATATAGCATGGCACGGAGACAACCAGTCCATGCCTAATATCACATCAAAGTCCACCATCCCTAATAATAACAAATCCCACCTGGGTCTCCAGACCCCCAATAGAAATAACACATGAACTATAGACATGATCCACAACAATCATATCAACACGGGGGAGGATACATGAACATGCAAATCAAGACTACCACGGGTCGCACCCTAGTGATGTGCAAAATAAGAAGACACGTACGAATATGTGGACCCGGGATCAAATAGAACAAAGGCATCTCTGTCACAAACATAAATGATACCTGTAATCAATGTATCGGAGGCAACTGCATCAGGCATGTCAGAAAGTGCATAGAATCGTGCCTAGCCCCTACTAGATCTCTCCTCACCTCTGGGGCGACTACGAGAAGACTAACCTCTACCTCTGCTAGCCTAAGATGGTGTTGAAGAGGAAGGTTGATCCCTCTGTTGAGACCTGTCCCTACGAAGTCGAGGGCACTGCCTCCTCATGTGGCCAAACTCACCACACACAAAACAACTACCTTGTGCTGGAGAAGGGGACTGAAGGGAACCCCTCGCCGCAGATAAACCCTGGGTTGAAGAAGTAGTAGGTGCTGCACTCTGGGCTGGGAGGGCACTAAGTGAAGACTGACCCTGCTGGAATCCCTGGCAACCACGACTAGAAGAAGCTCCGCTCTGCTTAGGGTGGCCTGAATGAGAAGGTCTAGATGAGCGACCTCTGCCCTGCTGAAAATGCCCTCTAGGTGGAGCACCGCTGAAGCTACCAGAGCCACGAGGCCTCTTGGCCTCCCCCTCCTCTCACTCTCGGTGACGATCCGTCTTAATCGAGCGTGCCATATCCACAACCTGCTCAAATGATGATGATAGGACTCTCTCTCTGGCCATAAGAATGTGAATGGAGTAGTTGAGGCCATCAATGAACCTCCTAATCCTCTCCTGATTAGTCGGGATCATCCATTTGGTATGCCTAGCCAACTGTGTATATCTCAGCTCATACTAGGTCACTGACATGTCGCCCTGTACCAACCACTCAAACTGGCGATGAAGCTCCTCACGACGGGACTAAGGTACATACTTCTCCAAGAAAAGAATAGAGAACTGCTGCCAGGTGAGAGGTGCTGCTCCCGCAGGCCTACGCCTCTCAAACTCATCCCACCAATCAAACATTGGACCAGTAAACTGAAAAGTAGTGAATGAAACCCCGCTGGACTCAAGAATACTAGTTGTACGTAGCATCCTCTGGCACTTATCTAAGATACCCTGGGCATCCTCGCCCTCAGTACCACTGAAATGAGGTGGATGGAGTCTACCAAATCTCTCTAAACGACGCTGCTCGTCGTCGGGCATATCATATACCACATGCTCTGGAGCTGGTGCAGCTGGGGGAATAACTGGTGACACCACCTGAGCGGGGAGCCCCGGTGTCTAAAGTCCATGAACAACCTGCTCGGGTGTATGGGCAATGGGAGTCTAAGTGCCTCCCCCGCCTAGGAAATAGTTGTTGTGGTAGTAACAGAGACCGCCCGAGTAAGACTGGTGCACATGGTCAGAATCTGAGCTAAGGTCTGCTGAATCTTGGAATAATAATAGGCACAACCGATGCCTAAGTTTGTCCCGGTGTCACGCCCCAAATCGAGGAACATGATCGGCGCTTGACCGGGTTGCCCCAGTCAAGCGGACCTGGGTGCCTTTCATTCCCACGCGTTACCCCTGTGATGACTGTTTCTCATTAACCAAATATATTACTAATCATGAATGATTTCACATTAAACAAATAAAATGATACGAGTGATTCATTAACAAGATTTCAACTTTTACAACGCCCGACATAACACCTTATATATATATAAGACTGGAGTCTCACAGTTTACATGTCTACAGAGCCTCTAGGATACAAAAGGGAAATACAATACTTGCCGGTAACAAGGCTCCGGCTATACCTTACAAAACCAAAATGAAATCTAAACCGAGTGGCATGAACCACACAAGGCCCGAGGAAGAAAGGGGCTCACCAAAACGGGCAGTGGAAGGAGAAGGATACTACTGCCGATGAGCTGAAGTGCCTGCTACTGATCCACCTACAATCGTGACACGAATGTAGCGCCCCCGGCAAAAGGGACGTCAGTACACTTAAATTGTACTGGTATGTATGGACAAACTTTGTCCCAAGTAAACTCAAGCCATTAAATTACATCAACAATCCAATTAAGCCAACCAACCATGTTTCCACATTTTCCTCATTTCAAATAATTCTCACACAAAGCACTTTCCACGATCAACCAATTTAACAATAACCAATCAATCACGTAAAACACAAGTAGTCAAACAAAGGGGCAATCAGTGCCCCACAGGTTGCAAACTCTCCTGCTGTCTCCTTTCACAATTTCACATTATTGATTTATGTATCAATTTTCAATAGCGATTTCGATCGCTTTCCATCCTAATTGCCCCTGACCACCCTTATTACCTCGGCCACCCTTATCACCCCAACCCACACCTTATTTCACCACGTTGCGGCGCGCAACACGACCCCGCCTTACAGTTGAAAACACAACAATTTCAAACAGCAGATAAGGTACTACACACAATTTCAACAAGTTCAAATAAGCAACTTGCACATTGTTTCATGTTCTCAATTACTTCTCAAGCCAATATCACAACCAAGTTACAATGTTTCCACATTCAATAATATTCACACATGTATATTCAACAATTTTCCATAATTCAAGTGTTTCATCTCTTTCCACAATAAACCAATTCTCAAGTGTTTCGATTTCTTTTCCACAAGGTGCCATATAGGCCATCATAATCATTATTCACAAATTCTTTACCCAATTCAACTCTCATTTACCTTTCGGTTCATATTTCTTACCACAACACTCATAGTTCAACAACAACTTTGAATATCCAACAACAACATCAATTAATCACATACAATTTCTCAAATCAACACATGCCAAACAATTTTACACATAAGGGCGATTTCACAAGAATCAAAATTAGCCATACATACCTGGTGATGAGTTTTCTTCCTACTTTATGATTACCCAAGATATCCTACTCTTGCCAACCTTGTTCTTGAAGACTCTTACTTCTACTCACTTCTTTTTACTAGAAATCAAGTTAAATAATCATGCATGAGTGTAAAAATTCTATTTTTAAAAGCTATTATATGAAAACCTCTCTTTACCCAATTAAAACTGAAAATCAAAGAAAATAGTTAGGGTTTTTACCTTGAAAATATTGGGAAGTTGAATCCTTGCCCTAGAATCCCTTGGAATTAAGTAGTTGAAACAATCCTTGAAGATGAAGAACTTCTCTCTCTAAAAACCCTCTCTTCTCTCTCTAATTTTTGGTAAGATAATATGATAAAATGAAGAAGAAGTGTGTTATATTAAAGAAGAGATCGGGTCAAAATGTTACAAAATCTGGGCCGGGGTCAAATATGCGGTCACTATGCGACCGCAGAATCAACATGCGGTCCGCATAGTGGCCGCAGAATGGCTCAAAAAATTACGCAGGTTCTGTTAAGACATGCGGTCACTATGCGGACCGCATGTTGATTCTGCGGTCGCAAAAGTGCACCGCAGATTGACATGCGATCGCATATCGACCGCACATTTGACACGGATTTGGGCAACTCTCTGGAACGATTTGCGGTCAGAATGCGGTCCGCATGTCAGGTTTGCGGTCGCATTCTTGACCGCACATTTGACACTTTTTCGGAAAAATTATTTCTCTATATTTTTGAAACTTAAATCATTACCAAGGGTCCGAACCGCGGCTCGCAAGCTCGCCGCGAAGAATTCTACGCATTCCTAACACATTATTCGGACCATGACACCACGGCTACTAGGTTTTATGCACAAAAATTTTACGGGGCCTTACATCCTCCCCCCCTTAAGATCATTCGTCCTCGAATGAGGATTTTGAAATAAATGAGTTTTGAAAGACATGATATGCAAGCTATCAAAATTTTGACTAACTCTTATATTTTAGAAAAATTTCGCCCGAGTTTCCTTTGTATTATGGACATATCCACCTGTCAGAGGGCCCCCGAAACACATTACCACACAACAATACACAAATACAACACCTTTCACAACTGGTATACACTTTCTTATCTCAACGAATGCACATATTCTATCACATTGTTACAGTTGCACATAACTAGTCACTTCAATGAATTTTCACCTTATTTAACCATTTTAACACCCATGTACACTTAACAAACCATTACCAATCTAAACTTACTATTAGTTGTTTATTAAACACGTAAATCTTTATAAGGCTCTCATTTATCAAGAAAGGCTCAAATGACCCAAACGTGACAACACATTAAATTCATTACAAAATGAAGGAGACTTTACTAACACTAAGAGGGAAACAACTTAGGCAAGATGACAGTTACTAGGAGTAGAAGGGTCACCTAATTTCTTCTAAGCTTGATCAAACAAATGGGGGTACTTTTCCTTCATCTCTTTTTCTGCTTCCCATGTGGCCTCCTCAACTTGTTGACTTCGCCACAATACTTTAACAGAGGCAACTTCCTTATTTCTCAACTTACGGACTTGCCTATCAAGAATGGCGACTGGAACTTCTTCATATGACAAATCTTCATTAACCTCTATAGTTTCAGACTGGCATGATGGTGGATGGATCTCCAATCACTTTCTTCAACATGGACACGTGGAATACCGGGTGCACTGATGACATCTCGGGAGGCAACTCTAGCCTATAAGCAACTTGACCAATCCTTTGAACGATCCGATATGGCCCGACATACCTAGGACTCAATTTTCCTTTCTTCCCGAATCGCATGACTCCCTTCATAGGAGATACCCTCAAGAACACCCAATCATCGACTTGAAACTCCAAATCCCTTCGACGAACGTCTGCATAGGACTTTTGACGACTCTGTGCTGTTTTCATTCTCTCCTGAATAACTTTGACCTTTTCCATAGCTTCGTACACCATATCTGGTCCTAGCAATTCCGCTTCACCTACCTCAAACCACCCGATTGGCGATCTACATCTTCTCCGTACAATGCCTCAAACGGGGCCATTTGAATGCTAGCATGATAGGCTGTTATTGTAAGCAAATTCTATCGGTGGCAAGTGTTCATCCCAATTACTTTTAAAATCTAAGACACAAGCTCGTAACATATCTTCGAGCGTACTGAATGGTCCGCTCGGCTCTGTCCATCGGTGCACGTGGATGGAAAAGCTCGTGTCGAGATTCACTGAGTTCCCAAACCTTGCTGAAACTTCTTCCAAAAGTTAGCGGTGAGTTCCCGCCCCGCGATGCGAGATGATAGAAAGTGGAGTGCCATGAAGCCTTACTATCTCCTTGATGTACAATCTTGCATATTGCTCCGCGGTATCGGTGGACTTGACTAGCAGGAAGTGAGCTGATTTGGTGAGTCGATCCACTATCACCCATATTGAGTCAAACTTACGGCCGAGTGCGAGGTAACCCCACCACGAAATCCATATTGATCATCTCCCATTTCCACCTTGGTATTTCTATAAGCTGAGTTAATCCATCGGGCCGTTGATGCTCGGCCTTCACTTGTTGACAGTTCGGACATTTAGCTACAAAGCCTGCCACGTCCCTTTTCATACCGTTCCACCAATAAATCTCCTTGAGATCGTGATACATTTTCGTTGAACCGGGGTGCACAGAATACCTGGAAGTATGAGCCTCTGCCATCACTCTTTCCGAAGCTCGTCCACATCCGGAACACATAGCCTATCTTGACACCGCAATACACCATCTTCGCTGCTGAGTACAAATGCTGAGGTTTTGTCATTCATGATTGCTTCCTTCACCCGAACCAATGCTTGGTCCATGAACTGTTTTTCCTTGATTTCGCGACCAATGATGATTCTGCTCCATTATGCACCAAGACATCCCCCTCGTCGACGCCGAGATACGAACCCCCAAGCTGGCTAATTGGTAAACCTCTCGAGCCAGGGGGTCTCTGATCCACACCCAAATGAGCTAAACTACCCATGGATTTCCGACTAAGAGCGTCGGCTACCACATTTGCTTTCCCTGGATGGTACAATATGTCCATATCATAGTCCTTGAGTAATTCTAACCACCGCCACTGTCTCAGATTCAGCTCTTTCTGCTTGAACAAATACTGGAGGCTCTTGTGGTCTGAAAACACATCTACATGAACTCCATAAAGATAGTGCCGCCATATTTTCAAGGCAAACACAACAGCTGCAAGTTCCAAATCATGCGTCGGATAATTCTTCTCATGGTTCTTGAGTTGTCTGGAAGCATAAGCTATAACCTTTCCGTGCTTCATCAATACACATCCCAAACCGACTCTGGAGGCATCACAATAGACTACAAATCCCTCTGTGCCTTCTGGCAAGGCCAGTACTGGTGCCGAGGTCAATCTTGACTTCAATTCTTGGAAACTTTTCTCACATGCTTCGGACCACTGGAACTTAACTGCTTTCCGCGTCAATTTAGTCAATGGGGAGGCGAGGGTTGAGAATCCCTCTACAAACCTCCGATAGTACCCTGCCAGACCCAAAAAGCTGCGAATCTCTGTCGGGGTCGTGGGTCTAGGCCAATCTTTCACTGCCGCAATCTTCTGAGGATCCACCATAATTCCCTCATTGGAAATAACATGCCCTAGAAAAGCTACGGACTCCAACCAAAACTCACATTTTGAGAACTTGGCATACAATTGGATGCTGAAGAAGGGTCTGCAATGCTGCTCTGAGGTGAACGGCATGATCTTCCTTGCTTCGAGAGTAGATGAGAATATCGTCAATGAATACAATCACAAAGGAATCTAGGAATGGCTTGAAAACCCGATTCATAAGGTCCATGAAAGCTGCTGGGGCATTGGTTAGCCCAAAAGACATGACCAAAAACTCGAAGTGACCATAACGAGTTCTGAAGGCGGTCTTAGGAATATCCTGCTCCCTGATTTTCAACTGGTGGTACCCGGACCGTAAATCAATCTTTGAGAAGAACCTCGCTCCCTGCAATTGGTCAAACGGATCATCCACTCGAGGCAAAGGATATTTATTCTTGATGGTGACTTTGTTGAGCTGCCGATAATCAATACACATTCGAAGTGACCCATCCTTCTTTCTGACAAAGAGAACCGGAGCACCCCACGGCAACACGCTCGGTCGTATGAACCCTTTCTCTAATAAATCCCTCAGCTGCTCCTTTAACTCCCTTAACTCTGCTGGCGCCATTCTGTATGGTGGAATGGATATTGGCTGAGTATCCGGCATTACATCGATCCCGAAATCAATCTCCCTATCCGGCGGGATGCCTGGAAGCTCATCTGGAAACACTTCAGGAAATTCATTCACAATTGGCACGGACTCGAGGGTAGGCACATCTGAGGTGGTGTCCGTTACCCGAACCAGGTGATAGATACACCCTTGCTTAATCATCTTCGAAGCCTTAAGGTAGGAAATAAACCTACCCCTTAGCACTACACCATTTCCTCTCCATTCAATGACTGGCTCGTTAGGGAACTCGAGCCTCATAACTCTCGTTCGACAGTCAAGTTTGGCAAAGCACGAATAGAGCCAATCCATCCCCATAATTACATCAAAATCTACCATCCCAAGATCAATAAGATCGGTTGTGGTATCACGACCACCCACCGTAACAACACAATTCCTATAGACTCGTGAGGCCGTAATAGAATCACCAATAGGTGTCGACACGGAGAACGGCTCATGAAGCTGTTCGGGTTCTATCCCAAAACTTGAAGCAATGAATGGAGTAACATAAGACAAGGAGGACCCTGGATCAATAAGGGCATAGCAATCAATAGTCTGAACAGACATGATACCTGTAACAACATCCGGAGAAGCCTCGGCATTTTGGCGGCCACTCAATGCATAGAATCGGCTAGGTCCACCCCTACCATGAGCTCCACCCCTAGCTGCACCACGCCCTGCTGATGCTGGAGTACGCGCTGATGATGTAGCAGTCGAAGAACCGGATGACTGAGCAGATCCCCTACCTATACCCTGACGGGGTGCCTGGCAATCCCACTGAATGTGACCTCTCACCCCGCACCCGAAGCACACTGGAAGGTCAAGGTAGCAAGTTTCCGTATGAAATCTCCCACACTTGGGGCATGTAGGTCTCCCCTGCTGCTGGGATCTCACCCCAGGATGACCAGACTGACGAGACCTCCTGCTGTCTGAACCAGGTCTCGAGTAACTGCCCTGCTGATGACTGTGCACGGATGGCGGTGCACTCGCGGAGGACTGAGCATATGACTGGGATGGCCCTGATGACCCCCTCCCCGGAAGTGATCTCCCTGAACGACCCATTGACCGGGCCCTGTTGCTACTTTCTCTTTCTGCACGAATCTTCAATTTCCTGGCCTCTGTGGCCCTGAGCAAACCCCACAATCCTCCCATAGTTCATGTCTGAGTGCAAAGCTGCTGTGGCGGCCTCATTCACCACCAAAGGGCTAAGGCCCTGAACAAACCGTCGAACCCGGGCATCCATGGTCGACACTAAATGAGGAGCGTACTTGGACAACCTTACGAACTCCGTGTGATACTCCCAAACACTCATACTGCCCTGTTTGAGAACCTCGAACTCAGTGGCACGGGCTGCCATTGCCTCAGCAGGTAAGAAGTGGTCCATAAATGCATCCACGAACTCGTCCCATCTGGCCGGAGGGCCCCCTTCCTCGCGGGAATCCTCCCACATTTCAAACCATGAACGTGCCGCTCCCTTCAGTCTGTAAGAGGCCAACTCTACCCCCTCTATATCCGTAGCCTTCATTACTCTAAGGGTCTTGTAGATCTCGTCGAGGAATTCTCGTGGGTCGACCTACGGATCGGTGCACGAAAATTCCGGAGGGGCAATCGCAAGAAGCGGTGGACTACGGAGCCAAAGGAATCTCCTCGTCCAGTCTGGAGGATGCGAGGGCATCGTGGGATCTCCGGGCACAGGCGGCCACTAGCTCGTGTTAACATATGGATGGCTCCCCTAAGTTCTTCGTTAGAAATACCAGAGCCCGAAGCGGGAACGTATGTCGAGTCGGGAACAGCTGGCGGGAGGAATGGTGGCATCCTCTGCCGCGGCTGAAATAGGGACACTTGGGTTTTGAACGGATGGGCCAAGCAAATTCGGGGCTGGTGGGTCATTCTCTCCCACGGCATCGGGTACATGATTAACGGCGCACTTGGGGCGGCATTGGCCCTAAGGCCGAGTCTAGCCTTCTTCTTAGGTGCCATATTCTGAAATTTTGGGAACAAGGCACGAATTAGACACAGATATTTCCACATTGCACTTTACCGCACGATATAGATTAACAAAGAAGTAGGTAAATTCCTAAATGCTCGTGTAGCCCCCTACTTATATGATGTGGTCGACAACACACCTATAAGAAGGGCACTACTAGACACGGCTCCGAGACATCCTAGGACACTTTAAAACCTTAAGCTCTGATACCAAGTTTGTCACGCCCCAAATCGAGGAACATGACCGGCGCCTGACCGGGTTGCCCCAGTCAAGCGGACCTGGGTGCCTTTCATTCCCATGCGTTACCCCTGTGATGACTGTTTCTCATTAACCAAATATATTACTAATCATGAATGATTTCACATTAAACAAATAAAATGATACGAGTGATTCATTAACAAGATTTCAACTTTTACAACGCCTGACATAACACCTTATATATATAAGACTGGAGTCCCACAGTTTACATGTCTACAGAGCCTCTAGGATACAAAAGGGAAATACAATACTTGCCGGTAACAAGGCTCCGGCTATACCTTACAAAACCAAAATGAAATCTAAACCGAAGTGGCAAGAACCACACAAGGCCCCGAGGAAGAAAGGGCTCACCAAAACGGGCAGTGGAAGGAGAAGGATACTACTGCCGATGAGCTGAAGTGCCTGCTACTGATCCACCTACAATCATGACACGAATGTAGCGCCCCCGACAAAAGGGACGTCAGTACACTTAAATTGTACTGGTATGTATGGACAAACTTTGTCCCAAGTAAACTCAAGCCATTAAATTACATCAACAATCCAATTAAGCCAACCAACCATGTTTCCACATTTTCCTCATTTCAAATAATTCTCACACAAAGCACTTTCCACGATCAACCAATTTAACAATAACCAATCAATCACGTAAAACACAAGTAGTCAAACAAAGGGGCAATCAGTGCCCCACAGGTTGCAAACTCTCCTGCCGTCTCCTTTCACAATTTCACATTATTGATTTATGTATCAATTTTCAATAGCGATTTCGATCGCTTTCCATCCTTATTGCCCCTGACCACCCTTATTACCTCGGCCACCCTTATCACCCCAACCCACACCTTATTTCACCACGTCGCGGCGCGCGACACGACCCCGCCTTACAGTTGAAAACACAACAATTTCAAACAGCAGATAAGGTACTACACACAATTTCAACAAGTTCAAATAAGCAACTTGCACATTGTTTCATGTTCTCAATTACTTCTCAAGCCAATATCACAACCAAGTTACAATGTTTCCACATTCAATAATATTCACACATGTATATTCAACAATTTTCCATAATTCAAGTGTTTCATCTCTTTCCACAATAAACCAATTCTCAAGTGTTTCGATTTCTTTTCCACAAGGTGCCATATAGGCCATCATAATCATTATTCACAAATTCTTTACCCAATTCAACTCTCATTTACCTTTCGGTTCATATTTCTTACCACAACACTCATAGTTCAACAACAACTTTGAATATCCAACAACAACATCAATTAATCACATACAATTTCTCAAATCAACACATGCCAAACAATTTTACACATAAGGGCGATTTCACAAGAATCAAAATTAGCCATACATACCTGGTGATGAGTTTTCTTCCTACTTTATGATTACCCAAGATATCCTACTCTTGCCAACCTTGTTCTTGAAGACTCTTACTTCTACTCACTTCTTTTACTAGAAATCAAGTTAAATAATCATGCATGAGTGTAAAAATTCTATTTTTAAAAGCTATTATATGAAAACCTCTCTTTACCCAATTAAAACTGAAAATCAAAGAAAATAGTTAGGGTTTTTACCTTGAAAATATTGGGGAAGTTGAATCCTTGCCCTAGAATCCCTTGGAATTAAGTAGTTGAAACAATCCTTGAAGATGAAGAACTTCTCTCTAAAAACCCTCTCTTCTCTCTCTAATTTTTGGTAAGATAATATGATAAAATGAAGAAGAAGTGTGTTATATTAAAGAAGAGATCGGGTCAAAATGTTACAAAATCTGGGCCGGAGTCGAATATGCGGTCACTATGCGACCGCAGAATCCACATGCGGTCCGCAAAGTGACCGCAAAATGGCCTCAAAGAATTACGCAGGTTCTGTTAAGACATGCGGTCACTATGCGGACCGCATGTTGATTCTGCGGTCGCAAAAGTGCACCGCAGATTGACATGCGATCGCATATCGACCGCACATTTGACACGGATTTGGGCAACTCTCTGGAACGATTTGCGGTCAGAATGCGGTCCGCATGTCAAGTTTGCGGTCGCATTCTTGACCGCACATTTGACACTTTTTCGGAAAAATTATTTGTCTACATTTTTGAAACTTAAATCACTACCAAGGGTCCGAACCGCGGCTCGCAAGCTCGCCGCGAAGAATTCTACGCATTCCTAACACATTATTCGGACCATGACACCACAGCTACTAGGTTTTATGCACAAAAATTTTACGGGGCCTTACAAGCCTGAAGATGAAGAATTGATCCATCAAAGTGGTTTATGGTAAGTACTTCTCTCTCAGCATTAGCCCACCTCGTCCTAAAGCTCAAGTTCTCACAATCTGCGAGAGAATAGAATATAGAAGTTTAGTTCTCAGAACAACAAGATCGCACGATAGAGTTCAAGAAATGTGAAGTATTTTCTAAAGGTTCGTAGCCTCCCGAGGATAAGTACAGGCGTCCCCATACTGATCCACAAGACTCTACTAACCGGCTCAAGACTCATGAGGCCTGGTAACCTAGACTGTGATACCAACTTGTCACGACCCCAAACCCGGTCGTGATGGCGCCCAGCATACTGCTAGGACAGCCCGACCAATCCACAGAACTCATGAAGCTATTAGCTCACTTTTAACCATTTTAGGCGTAAACAATGATAGAATAACAGTAATGGAATAACCAAGTACGGGGATCATATCCCAAGACAATAAGAACTCCCCAAAGACTGTAGGTCACGAGTCATGAACCTCTACAGAGCATACTAAGTGTAATAGTGTCTCCAATAGTGCTTAAGTGCAGAAAATAGATAACAACATGAATAAAAGTAGGCTGGAAAGAGAGTCAGGTCCTACGGACGCGGCAGCTACCTTGACTATCTAGAAAAGTAACTCCAAGCAGCTACTGGGTCAGGGCTGCTGTGACGTACCTGGATCTGCACACAAGGTGCAGGGAGTAAAGTGAGTACTTCAAGACTCAGTGGTAATAAGCAAGGGTAAGACAGCGAAGGTAAGAAATCAAAATATAGCACTAAGTAAAGCTATAATCAAATACCCTGCGACAGTATCAACACCAACAATATATGTACCAACAATACCAGCAAAACAATATAACGGCTAACAGATGTAGCTAAATGCAATGCAATACATGAATATGACCTCTATGGCGCATAGCCCTATCCATTTGGGTACCCGTGCTCACTGTGGGGGTTCAGACTCCGGAGGGGCTCCTACAACCCAAGCACAATATCATGATACGCTATGGCGCACAGCCCGATCCACTACCAGTCAGCTAATATGCAATGCAGCCTCACAGGCTCAAAAGTAGTATTTGAAAACTCTTTTTATCGTAGAAAACAGTATATAAAAAATTCCAGAGTTTGGAAAACCATTAAGACAATAATAGCTCAGGACTGGTAGTAAAATAGCATGTCAATATCACAGAAACAATGATAACGATCATCGCAGGATCCCAATAACTGGCTCACGGCCCATAAATGTACACAACCATCCAAGAAGGAGGTTCACCGGCTCAATAATAGCCAATAACATAGTATAATATCAACAGGTCGGACTAAGCCATAGTCCCCAATCACATTCGACACCGCACTCACAGAAGAGTACGTGTCTCGCCTCAATACAACGTCACAAAGTGGTATACCGGGGTTTCGAACCTGCTGGTCATCACCCACACCCATTACTCACCTCGACTCGGCTCGACGACTAATTCGGGATGCCCTTGCCATGAGAATCGGCCTCCACAGGTGTAGAATCTGATCAAATGTAATAGAAATATGTCAAAATAGGCCAATGAGATGTTACCCAGTCAAAGAAATTCAAATTACACCAAAACTACAAAGTTGCCAAAACCCGACTTTCGGTACGCTTCTCGTAAAATTACAAAAGTCACATATTTGGAATCCTTATCTTAACATGAGTCCATGCATATAAAATTTACCAAAATCGAACTCCATTGGCCCATTCAAATTATTGATTTTCCATAACCGAGGCCTAGGGAGAAAACCTCCATTAATACACCTTAAATTCCTCCAATTTCAGGTTTAATTTCCATAATTTAGCAAGGAAATGACATAATTTAGGTCCTTGAATGATTACCTGAAGAATCCCTTTGATTTCTCAGAAAATCGCCCCATAATTGCCTCTTACAAGATGCCTTAGCGTGTTAAAACCTTTCTGAAATTTTTAACCTTCTGATTATAATAACTTATACAATTTCCGCTTCTGAGGACACAGACTCGCACCTGCGAGTCCGCACCTGTGACAAAATGGTCTCTTATGCGGTCCAGCACTAAACCGTCCAACTTCGCATATGCGGTCCAGGTCTCGCACTTGTGAGACCGCCTATGCGGAATCATCTCCGCACCTGCGATTGTTCACCCAGCCGCCTGCCGCCGCTTCTGCAACCTCTGGTTCGTAGAAGCGAGCCCGCTCCTGCGCCAGTAAATCCGCTTCTGCGGAACTGCCTGGCCTAGCCCAATTTTGCATTTGCGATAAAAATGCCGCTCCTATGGTTCCGCTTCTGCGGTTCCCCATCCGTAGAAGCGAGAACACTGCTGCACCAATAACTTAAAATCCTTCCGTTAAACCTCCCGAACTCATCCCGAGGTCCCTGGGACCTCAACCAAAAATACAATTCTACTCTAAATCATCATACAAACTTGTTAAAATCATAAAAATATGCCCTTAAACACAAAAATCAATGAATTATAGTGGATTCAAGCCTAGGATTCAACTCAAACTTCCAAAACTAACATTCAATCAATAACCCGACCAAACGACGTCCGAATGACCTGAAAATTTGCATACATATCGAAAATTACCTAACGAAGCTACTGAAATTGTCGGAATTCCATTCTGACTCACGGATCAAAATCTCACCTACCGTTCGTATATCGCCAAAATTCAACCTTAGCCAATTCAAGCCTATTTCTACACCGGACCTCCAAATTCAATTTCCATCGCTCCCCTAAGTCACAAATCACTTCCCGGAGCTAACCAAATCATCAGAATCCGATTCCGAGCCCTCTAACTAGATAGTCAACTCTAGATTAACTTTCCATATTCAAGCTTCCTTTCAAAAGGCTATTTGCCTCATTTTCAACCAGAATCACTCCTAACTCACCCGATAAACTCTAACACCGATATAAAAGCATGAAACATATAAATAAAAGGTAACGGGGTGGTAATTCCCGTGACAACGGGCCCGATCGTCACACTACCTGTGCATTTATTTTGCTTTGGACTAGTATGCGGACCGATTTTTGAAAATTGGGAATATTGGATAAAAAAGCGTAGAGAGATAACTACTTATTTTTTTAGAAAGAGACATGGTTCAAGTAGTGTCAAAACTTTGCCGAATTTTTGAAAAAAAAATGTTTTTATAGTCGTTTTGTTTTTCAATAAAAAAAATGAGTGTTTTGTTTTGAAATATAGTTGGTTTTATTTGCGAGAACTACGCTTGGTCTGATTCATGCTGGGTCATGATATGTAGGCAATCCACATAATATTCGACCACCTTAAAACAAAAAAAAGGAAAATGAGAATAAAAGAAAAATAAAATAGACGCACAACTGATAAAAGTCGGAATAACACACGTAACTGAAGTAAATGCGTAATAGAAAGGTTTAACTGCGTTGGTGCCTTGCATCCCTGCTGTGTGTTTACCTATCTGTCAAATGCCCTAACGTTAACGCGATGACTTCTCTTTGTTGTGTTCATAAACAGAAGGGTGGTTGGTTGTGGTTCTAAAGTGATGCTTCCCTACAATGCAAAGTCAAGAGATAATGGCAGAGAACCTCAGAAGTAAGTGGTTCTAATGACCGGAAACAACTAGTTGAACAGAACACCGGGTTGGCAGAAGAAGTGAAAATGTTGAGGCATCATGTGGCAGATATGTATCGGCCATGGATAGCCAGGAAAGCACCACCCCCGCTGTCACACCTCCTTTTTATGCTTACTTATACCCCGTGAAGGTTATAATAAAGGAGTTTTTCCACTTAAAGGACAATCTAAACGAGATTCATTGTTTTTTAAAAGCTCAGAGTCGCCACTTAGGAAATTATGGTGTCCTAAGTCAACGGTTTGAATCCCGAATCGAGGAAGGGTTTGACACTCTTAACAGTCCGCGATCCAGAAATCCGGATAAGGAATTCTGTTAACTTGAGAGAAGGTGATAGGAACTCCCGAATTCCATGGTTCTAGCATGGTCGCTCAACTGTTGTATTTGATTTTATCTAATTTCTATATATATTCTTATTTTATGTGCTTTTATTAAAAATCCGCATTTACTATTAAATTTTTACAAGAATTATAACATCGTGAAAATATATTTCGGACCACACCGTACCAGTACGTTTGTGGCCTTTAACACATTATGACTTTGTTGAGATTTAAATTTGGGTCACATAAATGTGCACCCGTATTTAGGAAAGTAATATTATTATAAATCGCGCCTAAAAGCATCTACGTGTTAATTAACTTTGGGAGAGACTGTGGTCCTTCCAATTCTAATATATATTTTTTAACAATTATTGAGGGCCCGCAATTTTACATTTGATTTGGTAAGGCTCGTCTCGTTATTTTACTTAAGGCCAACTTAAAATGACTACAATTTTTCCATTGATAAATTATTAAAAGGAGACGAACTTAACTACATAGGGATTGATTTACTAAGTAGAAAATAAGAGCTTCATTTTTATAGTTCATACTCAACCATTGAGTTGGACCGTCACTCGACTCCAAAACGGCCCATCGCGTAAAATCAATATCAAATACCCAGAATTGCACTGGGCCCATATGTATACCAACAAGCAAACTATTTGGGCCATTCGTTAAGGCCTTAATTGAATTTTTTTACAAATAATCATTAACTTACTCAAATTATAGACATTTACCACTTCAGTTACTAAAACACAGATTACTACAATTTCAATCTTAAATTCAAATTAATTTAACTATTTAGCTACTAGAAAATTTCTTTTATTTTTGTTATTAACCGGAAAACGATACTTAATATGCAGAATTGAACTCGAAATAAGAAAGTAAACACATGCCTAGTTATTTTATTCAACCGTTTCACATATATCAAAGTAAAAAAAATGAAAACATGTTATAAACTCCTAGAATTAAGCTAAAATACACTTCAAATTTATTTATCATTTCAGAAAAACTACTGTTATGTATAACATCTAAATTCGTAATATAAATCCTAGTTTTAACTATCATTTTTCTATCATTATAGGTTCTGGGTTTTTTTAGTCCTATTAACTACGATCCTAAGTCCTATGAAATATTAATACAGATACATATCAATCAGACTTTAAGTACCACAGTAACAATCCAAAATTTTAGTTACAATTAGACTATTCCTAATTGAATACAGATATTCCTAACAAAATTCGACATATATCAGATTTAATTGTAAAAAATAGAAGTAAACTAAATGTTAAATGAACAATTTAATTTCTTCAACTTGTAATTACAGTTTCATAGTCATATGAATTCAGAAGATATAACTGGAAATAAGATGAAGATCAATGAGAATCTACTCGAAATCAACAGAAAAAAGGATCAGCAATTGTCACGACCCAAATCCGGTCGTGATGGCGCCCAACAATCAAGCTAGGCCAGCCAGGCCAACAATTTAATTATCACACAATACCAGTCCCCAAATGGACAACCCAAGAAGAATATATGAGTTTAAGAACTCCAATAATAATAATAATAACAAAAGTACTGACACTCCCAAAGATCCGGAGTCACAAGTCTAGAGCCTCTAACAAAACCCAACAGGAATATAGAGTACGATATAGAAGTACTCAAGTCTGAATACAAAATACAAAATAACAACTGGAAATGAGAGGAGAAGCTAGGTTCTGCGAACGTAGGCAGCTACCTCAGCAACCCGATATGACACTACAACCGCTGGAATTGCATGTCTACTGCTCCTGAGTACCTGAGTCTGCACACAAAAGGTGCAAGGAGTAGGGGTGAGTACTAAGTACTCAGTGAGTAACAAATATATATAGGTAGCTGACAGTAAGAAATCCACAGATTACCACATAATGAAGCTAAACTACGGTTCGAATCTCCTACGAACTAGCAGCAACAATACAATACAGCTACCACAGATTAATTCAAAAAATAACGATGCAATGCAATGCACATAACCGCTACGACGTGTAGCCCGATCCAATTTAACGTCGACGGCGCTCACTAGGGGTGTGTACGGACTCCGGAGGGGCTCCTACAGCCCAAGCGCAATACTGCTGCGGCGTACAGCCCGATCCTCATATCAACCACTGCGGCGTGCAACCCGATCCCATGCTCAGTCCACAATAAGCAATTAAGTCACAAAACAGTTCATTTTTCTTAATTCCAGTTTTCAATTCATAATTTATGAAAAATACTTAAACTTTATTAAATTTGCAAAAGCGGGTGACTTAGCATTTCAAAAGTGTGATTTCAATTTCCAGGACTGAGATCAGTAATTTAAGCAATTATAGCTATCACATAAATATTGTCCTCTAAGGACACTACGGGTCGGCACAAGGCCCCAAACAAGGCTTACAGCCCACAAGTATATCAAATACAGTGTATTTCCAACACTAACAACATATTATTCACTTCCGGGATGGACCAAGTCTCAATCCCCAATCACAATCAATCCCGCACCTGCCACGGTGTGCGAGCCACGCCCTACTAGCGTCACAATGTGCTAAGCCGGGGTTTCGAACCCTCAAGCTACCATATACACAAACTACTCACCTCTAGCCGGTCGTAGACTCGTCCGCGATGCCTTTTCCTTTGAATTTAGCTCCCTCGTGCGTGGAATCTAGTCAAACCACAATAATTATATCAAATACGGGTCAAATAATCATAACCCATTTCAATTTACATGAAATTCGCATAAATACATCAAGTTGGTAAAACCCGACCCCGGGCCCACTGCTCGGAAAATTTCGAAATTAGTACCAACGTGACCCTCATCTCGCCACGAGTCCGTGCATATAAAATTTATCAAAATCGGAGTTCAAATGGCCTTCCAAATCCAAAAGTCCCGTTTTCAATAATTGGGCCACATTTCTTCAAGATTTCAACCCAATTTCATGAAGATTGATGTTAATACTACCATAAAAATGATGTTTTTGAGTCAAGAATCTTACCTCCGACGAATACCCGATGACTTCTCAGTGATTTCCTCGAGTTTTCTTCTCTCTAGGGCTCAAAATTATGTTTTGGGGGTGTAAACCCGTAACCCCTCTACTTCTGGATTTTATTCACTGCCAGAGACTTTTGCTCTTCGCGTTCGCGTGAGCCCTCACGCGTTCGCGATGAACAGCCCCTCTTTCTCTACGCGAACGCGACGTCTCCCACGCGTTCGCGATGCCCGCCTCTGACTTACCCTACGCGAACGCGAACCACTCCACGCGTTCGCGAAGAACAATATTCCCAGCCACCTATTTCCCTTCTACGCGTTCGCGATAAACCTCCCGCGAACGCGAAGGACAACTCCCACGACCCTACGCGAACGTGACCCAAGCAACGCGTTCGCGATGCTCAACACTCCTGGCCTACGCGAACGCGTCTCCCCCTCCCGCGAACGCGATGCACAAAAAGGCTTGGCCTTCGCGAACGCGACACTTGTCACGCGAACGCGAAGGCTTACGAGCCTGGGCAGAACCTGCAGATTTTTGCCAAGTCCAAATGCCCGGTTGATGGTCCGAAATCATCCCGAGGCCCCCGGGACCCCAAAGAAAATCACCAACGTACTCCAAAACATGATACGGACTTGTTCCAATCATAAAAACACCATTCTAAACATCAAAATCACCATTTCCACACGAATTCAAGCCTAAGTTTCTTCAAAACTTTCAAAACTAACATTCAATCCAAAACCCGATCAAACGATGACCGAATGACCTGAAAATTTGCAGACACATCCAAAATCACATAACGAAACTACAGAAATTGTCGGAATTCCAATACGACTCCCGGATCAAAATATCACCTACCATCCGGTTTTCGCCAAAATTCAACTTTCGCCAATTCAAGCCTAAAACTACGCCGGACCTCCGAATTCAATTCCGATTGTTCTCCTAAGTCATAAATGATCCCCCGGAACTAATCGAATCATCAGAATCCGATTCCGAGCACTCTAAATCAATAGTCAACTCTTGTTTGACTTTCCATATTCAAGCTTCCTTCAAACATGCTATTTGTTTCATTTTTAATCCAAATCCCTCCTAACTCACCCAATATATTCAAATACTGATTTAAAAAGCATAATATATGTAAATGCAAGGTAACGGGGTGGTAATTCCCGTAACGACGGGCCGGGTCGTTACATTCTCCCCAACTTAAACAAACGATCGTCCGCGAGCGGGTTAAGAAACATACCTGGAGCATCAAACAAGTGTGGATATCTGCTCCGCATTTCCTGCTCGGTCTCCCAAGTTGCTTCCTCCACGGGACGACCTCTCCACTGCACTTTCACTGAAGCTATATCCTTAGATCTCAGCTTACGAACCTGTCGACCCAAAATGGCTATTGGTTCCACATCATAAGTCAAATCCTCATCTAGCTGTATCGTGCTGAAGTCCAACACATGAGACGGGTCTCCGACATACTTCCGGAGCATAGATACATGGAACACCGGGTGAACTCCCGACAAACTGGGTGGCAAAGCAAGCATATAAGCCACGTCCCCAACTTTCCTAAGCACCTCAAAAGGTCCAATAAACCTTGGGCTCAACTTCCCTTTCTTTCCAAACCTCATAACACCCTTCATAGGCGAAACCTTCAGCAACACCTTCTCACCTACTGAATAAGACACATCTCGGACCTTCCGTCTGCAAAACTGTTCTGACGCGACTGAGCTGTGCGAAGTCTCTCCTGAATCACCTTCACCTTGTCTAAGGCATCTTGGACTAACTCCGTCCCCAACAACCTAGCCTCGCCGGGCTCGAACCAACCGACTGGAGACCTACACCGTCTCCCATATAAAGCTTCATACGGTGCCATCTGAATGCTGGACTGATAGCTATTATTATAAGCAAACTCTGCCAAAGGCAAATAATCAACCCACGAACCACCGAAATCAATAACACAAGCACGCAACATGTCCTCCAATATCTGAATAGTACGCTCAGACTGTCCATCCGTCTATGGATGAAATGCTGTGCCCAGCTCTACCTGTGAACGCAACTCTCGCTGAAATTTCCTCCAGAACTGAGAAGTGAACTGGGTACCTCTGTCTGATATAATAGGAATAGGAACTCCATGCAATCTCACTATCTCACGGATGAATATCTCTGCTAACCGCTCTGAGGTATAGGTAGTACACACTGGGATGAAGTGAGCTGACTTGGTCAACCTATCCACCACCACCCAAACTGAATCGAACTTCCTCGCTGTCCGAGGGGGTCCATTAACAAAGTCCATAGTTATTCTTTCCCGCTTCCACTCCGGAATATCAATACGCTGAAATACACCACCAGGTCTCTGATGTTCATACTTGACCTGCTGACAGTTTAGACACCGAGCCACATGGCTCACAATATCTTTCTTCATCTTTCTCCACCAGTAATGCTGCTTCAAATCCTGGTACATCTTCGCGGCTCCTGGATGAATAGAATACCGCGAGCTGTGGGCTTCCTCCAATATCAATTCACGAAGGCCATCAATATTGGGCACGCATATCCGGCCCTGCATCCGCAATACACCATCACTATCAATAGTGAGATCTCTAGCATCATCATGCTGAACTCTATCCTTAAGGACAAGTAAGTGTGGATCATCATACTGGCGCTCTCGAATACGATCATATAAAGAAGAACGAGCTACTACACAAGCCATCACCCGACTGGGCTCAGAAATATCCAGTCTTACCATAACGCCTAAACATCAACTGCTAGGGGTCTCTCCCCAACTGGAATATACGCCAAACTGCCCATACTAATAGCCTTCCGGCTCAATGCATCAGCCACTACATTGGCTTTCCCGGGATGGTACAAGATAGTAATATCATAGTCTTTAAGCAATTCAAGCCATCTCCGTTGCCTCAAATTTAGATCTTTCTGCTTAAACAAATGCTGAAGGCTGCGGTGGTCTGTATATACATCACAAGATACACCATATAGGTAATGCCTCCAAATCTTCAAGGCATGAACAATAGCCGCTAACTCCAAATCATGAACAGGGTAGTTCTTCTCGTGGGGCTTTAGCTGGCGAGAAGCATATGCAATAACTCTACCCCTCCTGCATCAACACACAACCGAGTCCAACTCTGGAAGCATCACAATACACCGTATATGACCCTGAAGCTGATGGTAACACAAGTACTGGAGCCGTGGTCAAAGCCTCCTTGAGCTTCTGAAAGCTCTCCTCACATTCATCAGACCACACAAATGGAGCATTCTTCTGTGTCAGCTTAGTCAACGGTGAAGCAATAGATGAGAAATCCTGAACAAACCGGCGATAATAGCCTGCCAAGCCGAGAAAACTCCGAATCTCTGTAGCTGAGGAAGGTCTGGGCCAATTCTGCACTGCCTCAACCTTCTGTGGATCAACCCGAATACCATTACTAGACACTATATGTCACAGAAAACCGACAGTATCAAGCCAGAACTCACACTTAGTGAATTTTGCATAGAGCTTCTCTTCTCTCAACCTCTGCAATACCACCCTCAAATGATGTGCATGCTCCTCCTAGCTGCGTGAATACACCAGAATATCATCAATAAACACAATCACAAAAGAATCCAGGTACAGCCGAAATACACTATTCATCATGTGCATGAATGGAGCTGGGGCATTAGTCAACCCGAAAGACATCACCAGGAACTCGTAGTGCCCATATCGCGTCCGAAACGCTGTCTTCATAATATCTGAGTCCCTAATCTTCAACTGATGATAGCCCGATCGAAGATCAATCTTAGAAAATACACTAGCTCTCTGTAGCGGATCAAATAGGTCCTCAATACGAGGCAATGGGTATTTATTCTTCACTGTTACCTTGTTCAGCTGCCTGTAATATATGCACATTCTCATTGTGCCATCTTCTTCTTCACGAACAACACCGGTGCACCCCAAGGTGACACACTCGGACGAATGAAACCCTTATCTAAGAGTTCTTGAAGTTGTTCCTTCAATTCTTTTAACTCTGCTGGTGCCATGCGATAGGGAGGAATAGAAATGGGCTGAGTGCCCGGCACCAAGTCAATACCAAAATCGATATCTTTGTCAGGCGGCATGCTTGGTAGGTTTGCTGGAAATACATCCGGAAACTCCCTCACAATGGGTACCGAATCAAGACTGGGTGTCTCGGCCTCAACATTTCTAATGAAGGCCAAATAAGATAAACAACCCTTGCCAATCATTCGTTGGGCCTTTATATAAGAAATCACTCTGTCGGACACATAATCGGTCAAGCCACGCCATTCGATCCTCGGATTACCTGGAATAGCTAGTGTGACTGTTTTGGCATGACAGTCCAGAATCGCATGTTAAGGAGATAGCCAATCCATGCCTTGGATAACATCGAAATCTACCATGCCCAGTAGTAATAGATCAACTCGGGTCTCCAGACCCCCAATAGTAATAATATAGGATCGATATACCTGATCCACAACAACAGTATCCCCCACTGGGGTGGACACATGTACGGGCAAAGCAAGGATACCACGGGTCGTACCCAAATGATGTGCAAAATAAGTAGAGACATAAGAATAGGTGGATCCGGGATCAAATAAGGCAGAAGCATCCCTGTGGCAGACTGAGATAATACCCGAAATGACCGCATCCGAAGCACTAGCATCTTTCCTATCCGGAAGAGCATAGAAACGAGCCTGGCCTCCACCGGTACGATCCTCGCCCCTAGGGCGACCTGTGGATACCTGGCCACCAGTCCTAGCCGACTGTGCTGGCGCCGAAGAAACGGGAGTAGAAGATGAAGGTCGATCCCTCTGCTGAGACCGCTTACGAAGCCACCGAGGACACTCTCTCCTAATATGGCCCAAATCACCGCACTCAAAATAATGGCCCGAAGATGGAAGAAGGGGCTGCCGAGGACCCCTCGTTACCGATGAACCACGTGCCGAGGAAGCGGGAGCGAGCTGCGAGCCGGAAGAGCACTCGGTGCGGGCCGACTCTGCCGGCGGCTCCGCCGACCACGATAACCCTGCCGGCCTCGACGACCACGATCCGATGAAACCCCGACTGGACTCTATACGTCCGGACCGATGAGACTCGAAAGAGCGACCTGCGATATGCCGAAATTGGCCCCTAGACGGAGCACCACGCATGCACTGCCGGTACCACGAGGCCTCTTAGCCTCTCTCTCCTCCCGCTCTCGCGGCGATCCGTCTCGATGTGACGGGCGGCATCAACCACCTCCTTACAAAGGTAAATGTCGAAACTCTCTCCCCCGGTCATCAATATGCGGATGGGATAAATTGAGCCATCGATAAATCTCCGAATCTCTCTCTGTACGCAGGAACCATCTACGCGGCACGACGGGCCAATCGTGTGAATCTCATATCGTGCCGATTAACCGTCATCTCTCCCTGTTTCAACCACTCGAGCTGACGTCGCAGCTCCTCTCTCTGAGATCGAGGCACGTACTTCTCAAAAAATACCGTGGAGAACTGCTGCCAAGTGAGGGGCACTGCCCCGGCGGGCCTACGCCTCTCGAAATCCTCCCACCAGTGAAATGCTGCACCTGTGAGCCGAAAAGTGGTAAATGAAACACCGCTGGACTCTAGAATACCGCGGTGCGAAGCATGCGGCCGACATCTGTCAAGAAAACCCACTGGGCATCCTCGACCTCGGCACCACCGAATGTCGGAGGCCGTAGCCTCTCAAATCTCTCCGAACGACGCCGCTCATCGTCGGGCATAGCCGGAACCATATAAGCAGGGGCTGGTGCAATGGGCGCAACTGGCTCCTGCCGGCTCGGGTGTGTGAGCCACGGGGTCCGATTCCCTCCCCCGCTCGTGAAGAAGATACTGCGGCGATGGCCGCAACTACCGTGCCAAGCTCTGCGCACGCCGATAAGATCCGAGCCAAGGTCTCCCGAAGACCCGGTATCACGATAGGCACCTGCCGGTCCCCGAACTCGGATTGCCGGAGTGTCCGCCGTCGGAATCCGGTCCCGAGTCCGGGCCACCGGTGCGGGAATCGACCCCGAGTACGAGTCGGTCGGTGGGTCGGCGAGTGCGGGCGCTGCGCCTACCTCTACCACGACCACGGCCTGCGGGTGCCAATGGTGGTCGTCCGCCACGTCCGTTAGCTCGTGTTCTCGCCATCCGCGAGAGAATAGAATATGGAAAGATTTAATTTCATGATAACACAAATCACACGATATGAATTCAAGAAAATGAGGTTTTTCCTAAAGTTTCTGTAGCCCTCCGAGGATAGATACGGACGTCTACGTGCCGATCCGCGAAAGCCTACCAAACCGGCTCATGACTCGCGAGTCCTAATAACCTAGAGCTCTGACACCAACTTGTCACGACCCAAATCCGGTCGTGATGGCGCCCAACAATCAAGCTAGGCCAGCCAGACCAACAATTTAATTATCACACAATACCAGTCCCTAAATGGACAACACAAGAAGAATATATGAGTTTAAGAACTCCAATAATAATAATAATAACAAAAGTACTGACACTCCCAAAGATCCGTAGTCACAAGTCTAGAGCCTCTAACAAAACCCAACAGGAAATAGCCAGAGCTGTCACACCTCCTTTTTCCGCACCCGCGGGAGCGCGGGGAGTTTTTCCACTTAAAGGACAGTCGGAACGGGATCAACTTATTTAATTATTTAGAATCGCCACTTGGGAAAATAATGGTGTTCCAAGTCACCGGTTTAATCCCGAACCGAGGAAATTTATGACTCTGTATTACAGTCTGCGAAACTAGAAACCTGGATAAGGAATTCTGTTAACCCGGGAGAAGGTGTTAGGCACTCCCGGATTCCGTGGTTTTAGCACGGTTGCTCAACTGCTCTTTTTGCTTTTATCTGAATTCTTTATATATTTTAACTATGTGCTTTTAATATTCCGCTTTTAATTTTAGAAGAATTGCGACGTCACGAAAACACATTTCGAGTCACACCGCAACCAGTACGCCTGTGACTTTAACGTATTTCAGTTTCGCCGAGAGTAAGATTTGGGTCACATAAATGCGCACCCGTATTTTGAGAATGTATATTATTTACAAATCGTGCCTAAAGAGTCTATCATCTTTATTAACTTTGGGAAAGACCGTGAAATTTACTAAACGGTCCTTCCGAGTAAATATTTTATAGCAATTTATTTGAGGGTCCCGCAATTGTATATTTTTGTTTGGCAAGGCTCGTCTCATTATCATTTATTAAGGTCAATCCTAACGTTACTATAATTTTCTATTTAATTTGTCTCTAATAATAAACAAAGGTCCTAATTTATTGATATTTTAAACTATACCTTGAAGCCTTTAAGGCAAGTCTATATTTAACGGGTTCATGGGTCAATTTATAATAAAAAGGAGGCCACGGGATTTGTCATTTCTTAATCAACAATCGCCAGATCTGCTTGAATACAAAGTAACGATTTTACAGTAACTACTTGTAATTTCTGAATACAATTTAACAACTTAAAAAATTTCTTCTTCTCTTGGACAAAAACCAGAAACTTTTGCTTCGCCCATGTTCACATTTTTCACCTTTAAGTTATACTTTAATTTTTTTATCAAAGAAATTTGCTTCACTGCCTTTCATGGCCAAAAAGCAAAGACGCCATTCATTTTAAACAAACAACTGAGTATCGAAGTTTAAACCGTAAATAAGCGTGGAATAACTATGAATCAAGCTAAGCATGAATATGTCACCTTAAGTTCAAAATTGCATCAAACATTCGTTCATAACAAAACACAACTTTCATTTTTAACCAATAACCTCTTTAGTTACACTTCAAATAGCCTAACACAAGCTATACTATAATTAAATGCAGTAGCTTAAAAGCCATCATTATAGCTGATAACACTACAGGAGCAGTCCAAATAAAAGCACAAAATGGGACAGTCTTTAGCACAAACTTCAGAACAGATTTCTTAAATTGACAAGAATTTACAAACCCCAAAAAAACAACAAAATTAAAAGAGACTAATAGGAGAAAGGATCAGCACTTCAATTATTTCCAATAGCTTGAGATTACAAATGTGTACCTGGAAATTAAAAATCGAGAAGAATGGAGGCAAAATCAGTAGTAATCCTCAACAGCTAACAAACAGCAACAATAACAGCAAACCACAGCACCATCACAGTGAATCCAATCGAATTCGAAAACCAAACGAAACCAGAATACCCAAGCTCTAACAACTCACATAAACTTGAATAAGCATGGGATTGAACCAAACCTTCTATAAAACCAATATGCAATCAGGACATTTCAACCAACAACCAATTTAGCTTTGACTTGATATCTTAAACCTTAACAGAACTTCCCTGAAATCGAGCTATGGATTTATGGGAGCAAACTAGCTATTAGACTTAGATAGAACTAACAGATGCTCGATAGACTTAGCTATTCTGTTTTTCAGATTCCTCTTAAACTCTCTCTTTCAGTTCTCTCTTTCAGAATATCTCTCCCTCTCTCTGTATGTATCTCCTCTAACTCTCATGTGTTCTTTTTCTCTGGACTCTCTCAAATGTCTATGTATGCTCCTTAAACTCACAGGCTCTTCCTATCTCCCCTCTCCCAGAATTCCTTCTCTGTATCCTTGGTTTCAGAGTTGTATCTCTCAAGAGTATCCCCTACTGTGTATTTGAAAACTCTCTGTATATCCCTCACCCAAGGTGTCTATCTGTATCTCTGCCCCTCAGCTCTTAGCTGCCTCCTGTTTTATAGACCACAAAAATAGAACAGCCTCTCTCCCCTCATCCCCTGCACATGCCTCTCTTTAACCTTTTCAATCACCCCCATGTGTTTTCCTGATTTACAGCTCTTAAGAGCATCAAACAGTATTAAAAACTAATTTCTGACCCTTATATTCTCTACCCAGCCCACTACTTAATATCTAATCCTATTTTTAATTCAAAAATGTGTTAGCAGTCCATATCTTTGTTCAAATTCTTTCAAACTTTGTAAACATGGTGTCCATGTGATCTCCTTTCCTTTCTGACACTACAGTGTATTGATTAACTTATTAGTCCAATAGTATTACCTAATCAACAACTTGCTGGATCATTTTCATCTTCTCAAATTCCAAACTACCCTCGAGAACTCTATTAGGAATGCAGCTATAACCAATTCATCCTAAGCTTAAAACCTATTTCAATTTCAAATCACACAACACCCCAATTCAATTCAATAGTGCTTAATCAACTATCCAGAATTTCAAACAATCAAACCTACGCAATTAAACGACGACATTTAACAATCGATTCCAACACATGAAAATCAACAAACAACAAATCGACGAATAATACCAATGATTCACGGTTTTCGGCAGAAAATAGAAAAATACGAAACTAGCTATTCGACGACGCTAACCGTAACGAATATTTATCTTATGACAAACCACAATCAAATAAACAAACAGAAAACAATTGACCGAATAAAGGTCTTATGGAGTAGAAGAACAGAAAATTTGAAGAGAAGCAAAAAATATAAAACATTCATACAATTAAAAAAATAAGAAGAGAGAAAAGGAAAAATACCATGAGAGAAGAAATCAAAGCTCGATCGAACCCCGGACCAATCTCGGATTTGGCTCAAATTTGGATTTTGGAGTCTAACGGAACTTAATCGAAATGTTTTCAAATGAAAACATCTCAATTAAGGTCTATTAGACCCCAATTCGTTTTGATTTTGGACCCCAAATACCTAATTTGATTTCTAGGGTTCTTGAACTCGGTTTTGGGTCTTGACTAGTTCCGGCCGGATTCGAACAAAACCAACTATGGTTTGGTGACGAGGGAGGCTAGGGAAGTGTTTGGGGTGAGTTTGGGGGTGTTTGGTGTAGATTGGGTTCGGACTCGAATCTTCGATTGAAGATTCGAGGAGCTCGGGCTTGATTCGAAACAAACCATGCATGGATTCGAAGAGGGGGGTTAAGGTGGTCGTATGGTGTTATTTTGGTGGCCGGCGGCGTTGTTGCCGCCGGGTTTCAGGCGGTGGAAAGGGAGGGCGGCGCTAGGGTTTAGTTTCGTCTCTGATAGAGACGATGGAGAGGTAGGGGAATGAGGAGAAGTGAGGTGGGTTAGGCGGGTTTGGGGGGTTATTTGTGTATTATATCCAACTTTAATCTTAGCCGTTGGATTATTACATCCAACGGTTGAGATTGATCGAGCAACACTGGAACGCCGTCGTTTAAGTGTGATACGACGCCGTGTAATTAAGTTAAGAGACGGGTCGGTTCAAAGCAAAGGGGATGGGTCAGGCGTTTTTTGGATTGGGCTCTGGGCTGGTGTTATCCGGGTTGGGGTGTTGATTTGGGGTTTTGCCCGTTTTGGGCTTGGAATTTTTGGGTTATTTGCCCATTTCTTCTACTCTTTGTTTTTCTTTTATTTTCTTTAATCTAACTTGTATTTTTTGTATTTTATTCTTTTTGTATTTTTTTTTATATTTTCCCTACTTTGTAGTTATTTGGAATTAATTAAAACTAAACTAATTACCTTCTTTTTTGGCAATTTTCAATTTAAAAAGCTAACTAATTTTTGATTTTTCCTTTAATTGATAAAAATGAATTAATTCCCTAAAGATGCAATTTTTGTATTTTCATTTATCACACGCAAATAGCACGCAAACAACTAACACAAAATTCACACAAAATTTAGAAAATAAGGAAAAACATTTATTCTGAATTTTATAGGAATAACTCATGTGTAGGGTAAAAATCACGTGCTCACAGCTGCCCCTCTTTGCTCGGGAACACGAAGGGTTTCAGTGCAAAGATAAGTGAGCAACTATGAATGATTTTTACCCGTTCGAGTATTTCATTGTGAAGCATTTTGAAAAGCTTTGACCGCACCCTGCTTCAGAGGCTGCCTACATATCCTAGGCTAAACAGGAATCAGGTCAGTGTAGTTCGGGAAGTTTTGGTAGCTGGGACTACCATGACTGATGTGGTCTTGCTGTTACTGCTGTTGCTGCTATTGCCACTGCTTAACTGACCTCCTTATTACATCGTGCTAAACAAAATAAGAAGCTAGACTAAGTTACAGCATTGCGAAATCTTATCTATCTCTTCATCTTGACTTTTCGGTGTTCCTTGCTATTCTGTCGGACTTGATGTTCCTTCTGATGCTTCTTCTCTTCTGACAATTGTTGTTTCGGCCTATCTTGATTGCCGAACTCCGACCATTGGTCCCTTCCTTGCGATCTTCGAATTGTTTTCCGTCGAAGTCTGAATCTATCTTTCTGATCCTTGTTGCCTTCCCTCTGCTTATGAACTTGGATTTATGCCGGGGATTTCTGTTACGCTCAACCGCTTCGAAATAAATCGTCACTCCATTCTTCAGGCGGGCTCCCTGACTTCAACTACACTTTTTGAAAATAACTCGCCATTCCTCTTTTCAGGCGGGCTCCTGACTTCAACATCAACTTGGAAAATTAAACGCCATTCCTCTCTTCAGGCGGGCTCCTGACTTCACATCTTTTGAAAATAAATCGCCATTCCTCTCTTCAGGCGGGCTCCTGACTTCAATCATCAACTCTGAAAATTAAACGCCATTCCTCTCTTCAGGCGGGCTCCTGACTTCAACAACATCTTTTGAAAATAAATCGCCATTCCTCTCTTCAGGCCTTCCTTCTGATTCATGCTGGGGATTTCCGTTACACTATGTCACTTTCGATTGTTCACCATCCTTATCAAATCTTGGAAACTGAGACGGCGTTCTGCTTTTCTGGCGGGCTTCTGACTTTAACAACATCTTTTGAAAATAAACGCCATTCCTCTCTTCAGGCGGGCTCCTGACTTCAATCATCAACTTTTGAAAATAAATCGCCATTCCTCTCTTCGGGCGGGCTCCCGACTTCAACAACATCTTTTGAAAATAAACGCCATTCCTCTCTTCAGGCGGGCTCCTGACTTCAATCATCAACTCTTGTTTTGGAACTACTTTCCTCCTGGATTGTGTTGTCTTACCTCCTGACTGCTGGGGATATCTTTAGAACTGTTTACTTGCCTGTTGAGGATAATGATGCTGGGAAAATTTTCCTTCATTCCCTCCCTTCCTTTGACTCATGCGCTTGAATTTGCGTTGGGAACTCTTGTTGTAACTCTCTGCTTTATGGTGGGTTACTGGTTTCAAGACCTGCAATGTAAAGGCTGAAGACTTGCCTTTTGTTATACAGGTAGGCGCCTGCTTTTAGTAGCAATTTTTGAATTTAAAATGCATGTTGGAAATAATTTACAAAATATGCAAAATAAAACAAACGTAAAATATCCTGTTCGAGGGCGGATAGTCCCATTGTATCCTATTCGAGGGCGAATACTCCCATTGTATCCTATTCGAGGGCGAATACTCCCATTGTATCCTATTCGAGGGCGAATACTCCCATTGTATCCTATTCGAGGGCGAATACTCCCATTGTATCCTATTCGAGGGCGAATACTCCCATTGTATCCTATTCGAGGGCGAATACTCCCATTGTATTCTATTCGAGGGCGAATACTCCCATTGTATCCTATTCGAGGGCGAATACTCCCATTGTATCCTATTCGAGGGCGAATATTCCCATTGTATCCTATTCGAGGGCGAATGCTCCCATTGTATCCTATTCGAGGGCGAATACTCCCATTGTATCCTATTCGAGGGCGAATACTCCCATTGTATCCTATTCGAGGGCGAATACTCCCATTGTATCCTATTCGAGGGCGAATACTCCCATTGTATCCTATTCGAGGGCGAATACTCCCATTGTATCCTATTCGAGGGCGAATACTCCCATTGTATCCTATTCGAGGGCGAATACTCCCATTGTATCAATGTATGAAAGTGAACAAACCTGAGACGTCCTGTTCGAAGGTGGACAAACCTGAAACATCCCATTTGAAGGTGGACAAACCTGACATGTCATCTTGAATTGCCTTCCTCGTTTCTCTGAGAAAATTTTCAACAACGGCAAAAAATTTTCTGCCCCAGTGTTGGCGTTCTTCCTTGTGGCATGATTTTCTGCTATCAATAGCACTTTCTTTCACTGTTTCAAATCAAAGAAAATTTGTTAGTTCAAAACATTGTGAGCGGTTGTGCCGCTCATGTGGGGTGGTTTTTCCTTTTCTCCTTTCCCTCGCTCGGGGTTCCCAAAATTTGTTGGGGAATGATTTCATTTGCTGGAGATGATATTCCTGCTGGGGATGGGTTTTCCCATTTATCCCTTCTCCATTCTGTGTTTCTCAACTTGATGGGGGTTATTTTGTTGAAGATGAGATTTCCTTTCTCCCTTTACCACTCTGTGTTGTCCGATCACCTCGGAACTTGCTGAAGATAACACTGCCGGTGGGTTTTTATTTCCTCAAAATTGGTGTTTCACTCTTCTGAAGTCTGTTGGAGATGACATTGGTTTAAACATTGCTTCCCTTAAGGCCTTCTTCCTTCTCTTTTTCCCCAAGTGGGTATTGACTTCGAGAAAATTTTCAAACTGAAAAGAAAATTTTCTGCCCCAGTTTAATAATCTTCTTTGCACCATACTTCTCTGCCGTCAATGGCATTTCCTTGCCTTGCATAATAATTGGAAAGTTGGTGGCCAGTTTTGAAGTCATTTCTCACTATGTTTTGACTAAACTGACTTTGATGGAGAATTTTGACAAAAAAGAGAAAGATAAAAAGAAACAACAAATAGAAGACAAGGGAGGACTGACTCTCTAACCAGAAACAACTATAAAAACTTATCAAACGCGGATACCAACTCTACTGGTCATGACATGCACATATGGCCTATCCTCCGTCGTCAATTTCCTTTCACGATTTCTGTCTCGTGATTCCATCTGATTATCACATTTATTCGACTTGTAGTGCCCGAAGGGTTTTCACTGGTAAGACTCTCTCATTTTGGTTTTCTCTCAGCTTTCGTCGCCTTGTGGTGCCTATGAAGGTTTTCACCGGTAAGACTCTCTCATTTGTATTACTTTTAGCTGGGGATTGGGGTGTCACTGCCAAGACTCTCTCGTATTTCCTTTCTGCTGAGAATCAGAGTCTTTTCTGCTGAGAATCAGCGTGTTATATTATGATAGGACTCTATCCCTTGCCTGACGCGG
>JASVEL010013626.1:0-10476 GCA_032618575.1 Nicotiana noctiflora
TCTAAAAAAAAATTGTTTTCCACCTAAATATTACAGCTCCTGCTCGGGATCCATGTTAAAACGTGACAATTAACAATTTACAAAATTTTATCTTTTTAACCCAAGACTTTAACCTTTTACTGATTTTTTCTCTCTTTCTTGTTTCCAAATTCTAATGAAGAAAAACATTTATTTAATATACTCAGTCGGTCATAATCTGCTATTCGCTAAGTTAATAAAGTTTTAACAGAATATCTTTTTCAGTACTAACGCTTTTCCTCCAAAACAGAGAACAATTATCTATTACCAGACACTTACAAACAATTATAAACAAAAGAAAAACAAGTTTTAAGCTATTGGTCTAACCGTCATGTCTTTCTTAATCGAATTATAGAAAATTTTATTCATAAATCAACAAAGCATAGAGTATACAATTTTCATCCAAATGTAAGGTGGATTCATGATTTAAAGTTCAATATTTCAATTTTTTTAGGTTACCGGGTACAAATTAATAATTTATACATATTAAATTAATTTTTGAAGACAAGTACAAAATTTAAATTAAAGTTACTGAGTTTTTACCGTACCTGTCACTTGGTCCTGATCTTGGATTGTAGCTTTTTTATTTAACACTTATATTTAAACTATCTCAAAATATTTAGAAATATTTGACTATGAATCTATTATCAATGTAAATACCAATTAATTTGTCCTTTGTATTAATTCAACGTCATATACTCAAGCTCGTGTATCTTGTTAAACAACCAAGAATTTGCATAACGAAGCTAGTTGAAAAATCATTCCGCATATATGGACGAAGTAAAAGAAAATATTCCTCCTTTTGAAATGGGAAATTACAATATTTTTTACATGGTGTTATTAATTCTAAATTTGATAAAAAAAAACTTTATGAATTAAATCATTAAAAAAACAATGATTGTGTACCAACGATGAAAATTTCGTAGAACTTATGTTTGAAAAATTGTAGGCTTTCAAACTTATGTGATTGGGTTTGATCTTTCGAACTATGTTAATCAAAGTATTCCATTTTTAATACTGTCGCACAAGATGGATGATTGGAATTGAAGTGGGTGTTTTACATCATTCCCACCTAAGAATTTTTTAGTTCATAACTGGGTAACTATAAATAAGTATAACTTTGGAATTTTATATATTCTAAGCTTGGTCTCGAATTTAGTCATTCTCCTCCTCAAGGGATAGAATTTTGAAATAATAATCTAAGCTGAACTGCTAGTAATATATATATATATATATTTTAAAGGATGTTTGTAGGCAATTAAAATTTTATTAAATTTGAATCCAAAAATACTTTGAATTTTATCATATATTAAATACATATTGGTCCAAATGATGCTATGGGCTAGTATAATCGGGTTGATTATTTAAATCTAAAATAAATTGATTTAAATAAAAGTCCAATGTATTATTGGGCCAGCCCGTCTGTGGGTCTTCTATTAAATGGACCAACCCATAAGTCTCAAGCCCAATTATCTACTAGGGTTTTCTTGGAGATTACCCCACCCCACACCTATATAAAGGGGTCAAGGGAGAAGGCTAAGACACAAGCAAGTAAGCAGAAGGAAAGGCTAAAGAAGCTCTGAAGGATAGCATCAAGGTCTCCATCCATATCTGCAATCATCGTCTGTGGTCAAATTCCAAAGGCGAACTCAAGTCATAGGCGGGCGGCTTCAAATCTTCCGTTCGTGATAACTACAACATCAAATCTTGTTTCGTGATGAGCTTCAAATCGTTCGTGACGTACTACAAATCTGAAATCCGTCAAGTTCAAGATCGAGCTTTCAAGCTCTTGAACCATCATCCATGACGAGAAGAATGAGAGGACTACATCTCTTTTGATTTAGAGATATTTTAGAGATTGTAACCCCATAATTTGAATTTAAATATAATATTTGTCGCTATTTTTCTTGTCTTGATTATTATTTTTCGGGAGTGAAATTTAGTTGTTACAAATTTTGGCACGCCCAGTGGGACAAGCTTTACCTCTCATCTCTTCTCAACTCTCGACATTCAAGATCACTAAGATGGCTTCGAAGAAGATCAACTCAAAAGTTGCTGACTCCAAGTTTTCTTCTGACGTGGAAAGTATCCTGAACGTTACTATGGGGAGTCTTGGGCCAATCACCCGGAAAAAAGCAAGCGTCTTGGGACAACAAGCACTCCGGGTGTCGTCTGCACCAATGCACACATTGAGATCTTCATCATTCGAAGACGAAAGGTCCTCCGCTAGCAAGTCAGAGAGAGGAGATAATATTGTAGAAGTTGTGGAGAAAGATCTTGCTCAACTTACTTTATACAACACCAAGAGTCAGCTTACCCAACCCGATGATGAAGTCTTAAGTGTTGTTTCTACGCCAATCTCGCCACATGACATGTTCCAAACTGAGTTCAATCCATGTGAAGGTCTCGGTTATTCTTCATCATCTGCGATAGTCATGGAGGCAATGATGACTAACACTTCGACAATGGAGGAGCAACTTGCAAACCCGACAAAGGCGATTGATGGCTTAACAAAGTATGCTCAAGATCAAGATGTCCGTATCGCAAAATTAACAGGCATAGTTGAAAGCATGATGGATGGAGAATCAAGTCATGCACCTGGAAAGCTTCATGAAGTCCACGAGAAGGCGGATCCTCCAGCAAAACAAGTGACATCCGCCAAAGAACTTCATGTCTCCTCCGAAGGATCAATTCCCATAGAACAATTGAAGGAATTCATTATGGGGACTATCAAGGATAAGTATGAGGTTGCTTCAAAGTCCTCTCTCACATACGCAAAGCCATATACTGCGAGAATCGATAGCTTGAAGATGCCTGCCGGTTATCAACCTCCCAAATTTCAGCAGTTCGACGGCAAAGGAAATCCAAAGCAACATGTCGCGCACTTTGTTGAAACATGCAACAATGCAGGGACTTATGGAGATTACCTTGTCAAGCAGTTTGTCCGCTCACTAAAGGGGAATGCTTTTGATTGGTACACCAACCTCGAGGCCGGATCCATCGATAGTTGGGACCAATTGGAGCAAGAGTTTCTCAATCGCTTTTACAGCACGAGGCGTACTGTGAGCATGGTGGAACTTACGAATACTCGCCAACGAAAAGATGAACCAGTTATTGACTTTATCAATCGATGGAGGAATGCAAGCCTTAACTGCAAAGATAGGCTAAGCGAAGCTTCCGGCATAGAGATGTGCATCCAAGGAATGCATTGGGGACTTCGTTACATCTTGCAAGGAATTAAGCCTAGGATATTTGAAGAACTTGCCACCCGTGCTCATGATATGGAGTTGAGCATGGCTTCTACGGGAAATGAAGGGCTGCCCATCTACGAACCTCGCAAGGGAAGGGATAAGCAAGAAGTCAAGAAATGGAGAAAGTTCGTGTCCAAGAATGAAAGCAAAGAATCCATGAACGTCAATGCCTCTCCTTTGAAGTTTACTACCAAGGTGAGCAAGAAACAGAGTATGAAAACAACTTCCTCTCAAGACAATGCAAATCGGAAGTTGACTCTCAAAGAGATGCAAGAAAAGGAGTACCCATTTCTAGACTCTGATGTGCCTGCAATATTTGAAGAACTCCTCGAGTTAAAGCTTATTGAGCTGCCAGAAATGAAGCTGGAAAAAGTAATGACCCGAATTACTGCAAATACCATCGGCTTGTAGGTCACCCTCTCGAGAAGTGCTTTGTTTTCAAGGACAAAGTTATGGATTTGGCTCGTCAAAAGAAGATCGAGCTCGAAGACGAAAAGGAAAGCACAAACCATGTGTCCATTACCTTTGGCTCATTCGATCCAATCGAGATATTCACCTGTGAAGGGAATAAAGATAAAGAATTGCTGGAGAATGACAAAGTCCAAGTTGATCAACCTGATGAAGAAGGATGGACCGTGGTGACTCAACGAAGACGCCACAAATCGAGTCTGCAAAAAGGATCAACGAAGCAACCTACAAGGAATGAGACAATGGTAAGACTAAAGAAGCCACAAATAGTTAAGAACCCAAAGAAGGTAGAGATAGAGGCACACCATCACCAAAAGCCACGTCACCCGGTGACTTTGGGAGAATTTTTTTCGAGTTGGTTTCGCATGAGGATTTCTGACGATGATGACAAAGCCTTGTGCTGCAATGCTGATAAGGAAGAAGAGGAAAAGAACGAAGTCAAGTCAACACTCTTTCCATCACAGTCTAATAGTCTTGTTGAGTCCTCATTTCAAGAAGTAGATGTTTGTAATGCAAAAATCACCTTCACTAAAGACGATCTCCTACTTGGTGAGACACCACACAATCGCCCTTTGTTTATGGTCGGTTATGTGCTGGAGCTGAGAATAAATAGAATCTTGATAGATGACGGATCTGCAGTTAACATTCTTCCCATTCGCATAATGAAGGAACTTGGCATCTCAACCGAAGACCTTTCTGAAAGCCGACTGATGATTCAAGGATTCAATCAAGGTGGACAAAGGGCCATAGGAGCTATCAAGCTGGAGATCGCCATGGGAGATATGCAATCAACCGCATGGATGCATGTGATTGATGCAAAGACTTCATACAATTTGTTGCTTGGCAGACCGTGGATACACGAGAACAAAGTTGTCCCGTCAACTTACTACCAATGTTTGAAATATAATAAAGATGGAGTCGAGAAGAAGATAGTTGTTGACGACAAGCCGTTTGCTGAAGCCGAGGCATACTTCACTGATGCAAAGTTCTACTTAAAGAACCACATCATGAATGGAGTAAAAGTTGATGACTCCACGAAGGCCAAAGGCAAGAAAATAGCTCATTTATCTCGTTACATCCCAAAAGTGAAGAAAGATGAAGGAGGATCATCAAGCCTCCAAAAGGATGCACTAAGAGAATTAACCCTTCCTATCAAGCAGATTGATACCATAAAGTTATCTTCAAAGCTACGGGAAAAGTTTGTGGCCCCTAGCATGCCTCAAAATAAGGCACTCCCCATGAAACACACAAATGAAGGTTTTGATCCGAATGCTTATAGGTTATTCGCAAAGGCTGGATATGACCCCAATGAACCATCTAAGCTAGGGAAGCTCCCACCTGAAGCTACTAGGAAAGCAAACACGATGAAGGACAAGGAGCATGTGGTGAAACAATCACGTGAGGGTCTAGGTTACAAACAACCCCCACCAGTTCGCATCTCCATTAGAAGAGCAAATATTAACTATATCACGACGGAAGATGAACCCACTGATCCTAATAAAAGGCCTTCTGTCTTTGATCGACTTGGAGAACCAACTACAAGAACTTCTGTATTTGAGAGGTTGGGGCCATGGAAAAGGAAGAAGAACAAGTCCCAAAGACATTATGAAGAGATAAGAAGACCTTTGCCATCTAAAGTCCAAAGTATCTCCAAGGAGTGTCGAAGCTTGATCCCTTCCAGAATGAGGCGACAATCAGAACTTTTGATTTCATGCGGGGAGGTACACCCCTTTTTTTTACCAAAACAAACTTTCCACTAAACCCTCTTAAATAAATAAAAAGATTTTAGTGAAAAAGCTTGAAAAGGGTTTTCAATTTTGAAAGTGACAAAAATGCGTGTTTAAAAGAAAATAACTCAGAGTCGCCACCTGACATTGGTTTCGGTGTGCCAGGCCACCGTTTTTAAAATGATTTTCCTTTAAAACACTTTAGACTTCAAAACTAAGTCCGCACCAGAGATTCGGGTAAGGGAGTTCATTTGACTCGGGGAGAAGGTGTTAGGCACTCCCCAAGTCCCGTAACTAGTACGGTTGCGCACTTGATCAAATTGGCTTTTAGAACATTCAAATTGAGGTGGAAAAGCAAAACAAGTAAACACACAAGAGGTTTGAGGTCGTCCCTACCTAATAAGAGAAAACTAAAAATGAAAAATAAAAAGGAAAAGAAAAGAAAGTCCTAAGCTAACCTATACTACGACTTCTCCACCATGCTCGTCAAGGCCTCCAAAATATTTACATAGTTCTTCGGGGCATACCCCGGATAATAATTTTTACAAACTTCACGAGGCATTCCCCGGATAATGAACTAAAGGAAACGACCTCTCGCCTCAAAATAACAAATATCCTAAAGATTGCCTACCCAAGTATTGACGGCCTAATCATGGTACTAGCGAATGGTATAACAAATAAAGTAAGAAGAGAGAATTAAATAAAAAGAAAACTCAATTCATACTCATGTTCTTCTACCCAGGTATTTGACCCAATCCCATTTCCTATAATCATGTGAATAAATTAATATCTAACAAGTTTAATCCTTCCCTAACGTGAATACCAACATCACTTTAACGAGATTGATTCAAATCAATTATCAATTAAAGCTATAAAAAATCACAGTTTCTTTTTGAAATTCTCTTTCCTTAAAGATCTTATAATTACCTTAAACGTATATATCTAAGTTAGTACCAACCGATGAATATCAAACACTCTAATTTAATATTGCACTAAACTAGGAAGTGAACTAGCTTAACAAGCAATGGAACTTCAATTACAGACAAACACTCCATTTCAAAATATCACAAGCATTTCAAAATATCACCAGCAGGAAAGAATTCACACAAATCTTTCATTCAACTATCATATAGGAATAGAATTAATAAATAAAGGGTAGGATAGTGACGGACCTCAAAACAAAGTAAATTTAAATCTGAAAATGTTTAACACCAGAAAATTGAACATCGACAACCTCGACGGAACCGCGAATCTGCCCGGAAACACCTCGAATCGAACTCCAACTTCGAACGGACCTCTCCCCGGACAAAATGAAACTGGAATCTCTTTAAGAAAACCTCAACTGAAACCAAGTTATCAACGAAGCGCCGAACAGAATTTAGAAACTTCAGCAGATGATCGAAGATTTGGACATGAGCAACGACCCTAAAACTGAAACTGGATCACGAACAGGGAAACGAATTCGTTCCTGTTTTCATTAAGCAAAACTGAAAGAGAAACGGACGAATTCGGAGTACATGGTCGTTCGTTGGTTTATGGGGTGTTTTTCGATGGTGAAGAAAGGTCTCTGGGTCGTTGGAAGAGTTGTTGGTGCGCCTAGCTCGTTGGAGATGGCAGAGGTCGTTGGAGATGCTGGTATGGTGGTCGGCGGTGTCAAGGTGCGGCTGGGTAGAGAAATGAGCAGAGGCGGAGGCGGCTTCTGCTGTTGAAGGAGAGAAGTGGCGGCTGGGAGGTCTCTTCTTGGTCGATGAAGAAGGCAAGACGATGGGGGGCTGGTGGACGGGTTCAAGCTGAAGGCGGGCTGGATGGTCGTCGATGCTTGGGCGGCCGCTGGAATTGTAGAATGGGAGATTGGCGGCTGGGGGTGGTAGTCTAGGTTAGGGTTTTTTGTTGTTGTTCTCTTGTTGTTCAAGAAGGAGAAGTGGCGGCTGGGGGTAGTCTTTCAGCTCTGGTTCTTTTTGTTTGTTGATTGAAGAAGGAGAACGGCGGCTGGGTATTAGTTTCTTTAGCTAGGTTTTTTGTTTTTGTGTATTGATTGAAGAAGAAAAGGTGGGGGTAGGCGGCTGGGTAGTTTTTAGGCTTAGGATTTTTTTTTTTCTTTTTTTTTCTTTTTTTTAGATTATTCTAGAAGATAAGGGGTTATGGGTTTTAGGTTGTGTGGGCTTGAGAATAATGGGCTATATACGAATTGGGCCAAATTTACCCTTAAAAAGTGGCCATTTAATGCTACTAGATTAAAACTATGAAATCCTAAAATAATAACTACAAAATTATGAAATCATTCCTAATTAATTAAATTAAAACTAAAAGTGAAACTATTTTTTTGTATTTTTCAATTTTGGATAAAAATAATGTAAAAGAGTTAAAATTAGTGGAAATAACTATATGAGACCTAAATTAATTATTCTACGCTAAAACGGATAAGATTTCGGGTATGGTCAAAAATTACGTGTCTACAGCTGCCCCTCTTTGACTGATAATACAAAGTATTTTCAGACAAAGAACGACTAGACATGATTTTTGACCTGACCCTTATTTAAAATACCAACTAGAAGAAAAGAAAATGTGACCGAGCTCTGGTATCTGAGCTGCCTACATATCCTCGGCTATAGAGGAATCGGGCCACGTGTAGTTCAGAAGTGAATGAGATGATGGAGTTTACCGAGGTGGAGAGTCGAGTCGAGTGCCGTCGAGGTTCCAGCCCACGGTCCTATTATTACATCAAGATCAGAAAAATGAAAAAGACTAACTAAACCTATTAACTACGAGTTACAAGATTCCTATCTCTAAGTCTTCTGAAGATTGATCTTGATTCTTGAATGGTTCTTCATGCAAACTTCAGATCTGAACCTTGATGCTCGCTAGATGCAGGTGTTAGTTCCTTTTCTTCTGCTTTTCGGATCAAAACCGGACATGCGATGCTTGTGACTTTAGTCATGTCTTGAGCGATCCACCTCTTGTCTCGGCCTCTGCATTTTGGACTCACCTCCCTTTTCTCTTTTTTTTTCTTCTTCTTTTTCTTATTTTGGATTGAAATCACTTATGTTGACCACCTCAGATTATTGACTCGCATTCTTGCCGCGAGCTTCTGCTACTTCTAGCATGAACTGATTTCTGAAATGATTTCCCTCATTATCCAGGTGGGTGCCTGATATTACAGCAAAACAAACAAAACAAAAGAAACTTTTTTGCCCCAGTTTGGGACCGGGGCATAAATGTGAATGTTAATTGGACTATGCTACCTACAAAGCTCTCAAAATTCTAAAATTAAATCCCATTATCCAGGAGGGTCCTGAAAATTCTAAAACTAAATCCCATTATCCAGGAGGGTCCTGAAAACTTAAAATTAAATCCCATTATCCAGGAGGGTCCTGAAAACTAAAAATTAAAATCCCATTATCCAGGAGGGTCCTGAAAACTTAAAATTAAAATCCCATTATCCAGGAGGGTCCTGAAAACTAAAAATTAAAATCCCATTATCCAGGAGGGTCCCGAAAACTTAAAATTAAAATCCCATTATCCAGGAGGGTCCCGAAAACTTAAAATTAAAATCCCATTATCCAGGAGGGTCCTGAAAACGTAAAATTAAAATCCCATTATCCAGGAGGGTCCTGGAAAACTTAAAATTAAAATCCCATTATCCAGGAGGGTCCCGAAAACTAAAAATTAAAATCCCATTATCCAGGAGGGTCCCGAAAACTTAAAATTAAAATCCCATTATCCAGGAGGGTCCTGAAAACTTAAAATTAAATCCCATTATCCAGGAGGGTCCCGAAAACTTAAAACTAAATCCCATTATCCAGGAGGGTCCCGAAAACTTAAAACTAAATCCCATTATCCAGGAGGGTCCCGAAAACTTAAAACTAAATCCCATTATCCAGGAGGGTCCCGAAAACTTAAAACTAAATCCCATTATCCAGGAGGGTCCCGAAAACTTAAAACTAAATCCCATTATCCAGGAGGGTCCCGAAAACTTAAAACTAAATCCCATTATCCAGGAGGGTCCTGAAAACTTAAAAGTAAATCCCATTATCCAGGAGGGTCCTGAAAACTTAAAACTAAATCCCATTATCCAGGAGGGTCCTAAAAACTTAAAATTAAATCCCATTATCCAGGAGGGTCCCGAAAACTTAAAACTAAATCCCATTATCCAGGAGGGTCCCGAAAACTTAAAACTAAATCCCATTATCCAGGAGGGTCCTGAAAACTTAAAAGTAAATCCCATTATCCAGGAGGGTCCTGAAAACTTAAAATTAAATCCCATTATCCAGGAGGGTCCTGAAAACTTAAAATTAAATCCCATTATCCAGGAGGGTCCTGAAAACTTAAAACTAAATCCCATTATCTAGGAGGGTCCTGAAAACTTAAAATTAAATCCCATTATCCAGGAGGGTCCTGAAAACTTAAAACTAAATCCCATTATCCAGGAGGGTCCTAAAAACTTAAAATTAAATCCCATTATCCAGGAGGGTCCCGAAAACTTAAAACTAAATCCCATTATCCAGGAGGGTCCCGAAAACTTAAAACTAAATCCCATTATCCAGGAGGGTCCTGAAAACTTAAAAGTAAATCCCATTATCCAGGAGGGTCCTGAAAACTTAAAATTAAATCCCATTATCCAGGAGGGTCCTGAAAACTTAAAATTAAATCCCATTATCCAGGAGAGTCCTGAAAACTTAAAACTAAATCCCATTATCCAGGAGGGTCCTGAAAACTTAAAACTAAATCCCATTGTCCAGGAGGGTCCTGAAAACTTAAAATTAAAATCCCATTATCCAGGAGGGTCCCGAAAACTAAAAATTAAAATCCCATTATCCAGGAGGGTCCTGAAAACTTAAAACTAAATCCCATTATCCAGGAGGGTCCTGAAAACTTAAAACTAAATCCCATTATCCAGGAGGGTCCTGAAAACTTAAAATTAAAATCCCATTATCCAGGAGGGTCCTGAAAACTAAAAATTAAAATCCCATTATCCAGGAGGGTCCTGAAAACTTAAAACTAAATCCCATTAT